>RJWJ010033162.1:0-18079 GCA_004363605.1 Indri indri
AGTACTGGACCTGGAGATTTGGTTCGCACAGATTTGGGTTCAAGTTCTGTTCCACCAAGACTAGTTAAGTGACTTTAAGAAATGATGAAGCACTCTGAGCCTTCATTTCAACTGTAGAGTGGGTATAATAATAGTCCCTATCTCATAGGGTGGTCTGAAGGTTCAACGAGTTGCAGCGAGGAAAGCACTCGTGTGCTGCCAGACATCTGTCGGGCATTCAGTAAATGTGCATCATTGTTACTGTTATTCTTTTCCCTGATGCACACTCAAACTTCCAGCAACAGAGCTCTATGTAGAAGATACAAAAAAAACATTCAAAACATACTTTTTAAGGCTACTTTTTTTGATATTTTTAAATGTTTCAGATGTTTTACTAACTTTAAAGCAGAATGGTGGCATTTGATCCTTTGCTAGGCTATGTATGAAATGTGCACTAGCCCTTATGTAGTGCTAAGACTTGGCCTCCAGATGTCAGTATGAACTCAACTGATTGAGGCAGTTACTCTGGACTAGTAGGATGGTTAAAGCTCCTCTACGTTTATATATTAAATAACATTGCAAATGCACAATAATCGTTCTTTGATTTTAAAAAGGTGATAAATAGAGCAACTTCTTTGACTTTGGAAGACATTACACCACAAAGCTGGTATGAAAAATATGCAACAAGTACATGAATCTGGAAATATCATTTCAAGAAAGTTGTACATCTTTACCACAAATGAAAGCACAGAAAGAATGTTAAGTTTCACAGTTGCTCTTGGAATTCAATTATTATTTACATGATTATGGTATCTAGCCTATGAGTCCTCAGAAATTATTCAAGACACTCAGAGACCACATCTGACATCCTGTACATTCTACAGCTGTGCAGGACATATCTAGTGCCATTTTGATTAGAAAGGGGGATAAAAAATAGTTCCATGTCTGTGAAAACTTTCTAGACTAAATTACTCTAGAAAGTAGCCCAGACTTCTTATGGGTGTTGCTACAAAACCTCAAGAAGTTTACTCTTAGAGGGCATTGTTTTTCATTTTATTCATTCAATAAATATTTACTGAGCCACTAACTATTAATATGTTTCAAGCAGGTTTTAAATGGTGGAATACAGTGGTGAACAACACAGACAAAATCCCTACCCTCATAGGGTTTACAGTTAGGAAAGAGAGACAGGTAGTGAACATAATAAATACATAAACAAACGAATAAGCAAAGCAGTATAGCAGAAGATATGTGCTATAGATCAAAAAAAGGAGAGAAGGGAAACATTTAAAATATAGTGGCTAACGTAGGCCATGTTGAAAAGGTGACCTTTAAGCAAAGACTTGAAGCGAATGAGGGAGCAAGCCCGATGTACGTCAGGGGAAGAGCACTCCTGGTAGGGACCAGCAAAGGCAAAGGCTCAAGGAACAGCCAGAAGGGTAGATTTGCTGGAACAGACTAGAATGAGAATCATTCTAGGATTTTTGGTAGAGTCATGATATGATTGACTTGTGTTTTAGTAGAACCTCTCTGGTTGCTCTGCTAAGAATAGATGGGAAGTGTGGAACAGGGTCAAACAGGAAACCAGTCAGGAGGCAACTGTAAAGTTAGAGACCGGTGGTTCAGCGAAGATCTCAGGTGAAGCATCTAAAATTTGTTGTGTTTTAAGTGAATGTATCCGGATGCTTCTGCTGCCTGGAAATGTCTACTAGCTTAAGGATGAAGCTGTTCTAAAGTTCACTCTAAAACACAAACAAAAACAAAGGACCTCACCCATAATCTTTTTATGGTAATTAATTACATCTTGGAAGCAGTTTACAGAAGTTCCGGGGGGGGGGGGGGGTAGCTTATTTCATAATAATGCAAAAAGAAGAAACAGAAGAAAATCTCAGCATGAAAATGCATGTAACTCAGTATTTTTGTGTGAAACAAAATGCAAGGTTTCTTCTGACTCTGGCAAAAATATTGGGACCAGATTTCGTTCTTAAAGAGCTTTCCATTTTCTCTGGAATCCTAGTTGGTTTTTTTCTTATACTGGACTTATCTCAGAAACACCAATTTTAGCAGTTTTAGGTTTACAGAAAAATGAATAGAAAGTGCAGCATTGCCATATACCCCTCCACCATTCCACTCCCACTGTTATTAACATCTTGCATTAGTGCAGTAAAATGTAGCACACTAATGTAAGATTTTAATAACCAATACTGACACATGATTATTAATTAGAGTTTATAGTTTACATGAAGGTTCACTCTGTGTGTTGTACAGTTTTATGAGTTTGACAAGTGCCTGACATCATGTATCCACCATTACAATATCATGTAGAATAGTTTCACTGCTCTAAAAATTCCCAGTCATCCTTCCCTTCCTCCTCCAGGACCCCTGGCAACCACTGATTATTACTATTGCTATAGCTTTTCATTTTCCAGAATGTTACATAGTTGGAGTCATACAGTATGGAGCCTTTTCAGACTGGCTTCTTTTACTTAGCAGTATGTTTTTAAGGCTCTCCTATGTCTATTTGTGGCTTGATAGCTCATTTCTTTTTATTGATGAATAATATTCCATGTATGTTCTATGTATCTCTTCCTCCATAAAAATACAACAAATAATTTTCTTAAACAACTATGAATAAGCATTCTGGTTTCCTCTTGCTCAGCTAATATGTACAACAACATTTCATAAATCAGTAAGAGTAGGCTGAAGATGGATTTTCAAATGATCTTGGCTTAACAGTAGTGAGCTATGGAATCCACTTTCTCTACATCTTTCCTCTCCATATCCTAACATATGTACAACTGAAAACACTGATTTAAAAACTGGCAGACTGCCTTCCAAAGTGGCTGTACCATTTTGCATTCCCACCATCAATTAATAGAAGTTCCTCTTGTTCCACATCCTCACCAGCATTTGGGGTTGACAATGTTTTGGAGTTTTGCAATTGTAATAGATGCCTTAGTGGTATCTCATTGTTATTTTAATTTGCAATTCCCTAATGACATGAGATGTTGAGCATCTTTTTATATGCTTATTTATAATCTGTATATCTTCTTTGGCAAGGTATCTGTTCAGATCTTCTACCCCTTTAAAAAATTGAGTTGTTTACCAATGTTGACTTTTAAGGGTTCTTTGTATATTTTGGATATAATTCCTTTATTAGTATGTGTTTTGCAAATATTCTCTCCCACTCTATGGCTTATCTTTTCATTCTCTTAACAGTGTCTTTTGCAGAGAAGTTTTTAATTTTAATGAAGTACAATGTATACATTTTTTTCCTTCATGGATTGTGCTTTGGGTGTTGTATATAGAAATCCCCAAACTCAGGATCAGCTAGATTTTCTCAAATTATCTTCTAGTTTTATTGTTTTGCATTTTACATTTAGGTTTATGGACCATTTTGAGGTTAGTTTTTGGCGAAAGATGTAAGGTCTAGCTTCCTTTTTTTTTTCTTTTTAACATATGGGTGTCCAGTGGTTCCAGATAGATAGCAGTACTATAATAGTGGAGGACTTTAATACCCCATTCACAGCACTAGATAGATCATCAAGACAGAAAAGTCAACAAAGAAACATTCGAGTTAAGCAAAAGGAGCAAATCTGGAGACATCACTTTACCAGACTTCATGCTATACTACAAGGCCATATTAACCAAAACAGCATAGTACTGGCACAAAAATAGAGACATAGACCAATGGATCAGAACAGAGAACCCAGAGATAAAACCATCCACACACAGCCAATTGATCTTTGACAAAGCAGACAACAATATACACTGGGGCAAAGAATCCCTATTCAATAAATGGTGCTGGGAAAATTGGATAGCCACATGCAGAAGAATGAAACGGGATCCATATCTCTTACCACCCACAAAAATTAATTCAAGATGGATAAAAGACATAAATATAAAGCATGAAACCATAAGAATTCTAGAAGAAAATGTTAGAAAAACTCTTCTAGATATTAGCCTAGGCAAAGAATTTATGAAGAAGACCCCAATGGCAATCACAGCAACAACAAAAATAAATAAATGGGACTTTATTAAATTAAAAAGCCTCTGCACAGCTAAGAAAATAATCAGCAGAGCAAATAGACAACCTACAGAATAGGAGAAAATATTCACAAGCTATACACCCAATAAAAGGCTAATAACCAGAATCTACAAAGAACTCAAGCAAATCAGTAAGGAAAAGCCAAAAAATTCCGTTAACAAGTGGGCAAAAGACATGAACAGAAGCTTTTCAAAAGAAGATAGACAAATGGCCTATACACTTACGACAAAACGTTCAACATAATTAATCATCAGGGAAATGCAAATCAAAACCACAACTAGATATCATCTTATCCCAGTTAGAATGGCTTTTATTAAAAAGTCCAAAAACAACAGATGCTGGCATGGATCAAGAAAGAAAGGAATGCTTATACACTGTTGGTGGGACTGCAAATTAGTACAACCTCTACGGAAAACAGTATGGAGGTTCTTCAAAGACCTAAAAGTAGACTTACCATTTGATCCAGCAATCCCACTACAGGGTATTTCCTAAAGGCAAAGAAGTCATTTTTAGCAAAAAGATACCTGTGTGTTAATGGTTATTGCAGCACAATTCACAATTGCAAAAATGTGGAATCAATCTAAGTGATCATCAATACACGAGTGGATTAACAAAATGTGCTATATGTACACTATGGAATACTGTGCAGCCACAAAGAAGGATGAATTAAGGACTTTTGCAACAATTTGGAAGGACCTGGAGACCCTTCTCCTAATTGAAGTATCTAAATAATGGAAAAACAAACACGATATGTACTCGCTATTAAATTGGAAACTACCGATGAGCACACGTGTACAGAGGGAAGTCAAACACAGAGGAAATCAAGCAGTGGGGAGGAGAGGAGGATAGGCAAAAACCTAGCTAACAGGTACAATGAACACTGGGTGATGGGCACACTTACAACTCTGACTCAAGCATAACAAAATCGATATATGTAACCAAAAACATTTGTACACCCATAATATTTGGAAATAAAAAATTACTTAATAATATTTCTAACAGCTATGGAGAAAATATATCAAGAATGCCATCATGGCTCATAATAAGAGTATCTGATTTATTCTTGCACAAATATCACAGTTTTAATTACTGAAGTTTTCTGAATTTTAATATCTAATAATCTAATGTTCCTTCCTGAACTCAGTATAATTATTGCCTGTTTATTCTGTCAGGTGAAAGTAGGAATCATTTTTTTTCAACTTATGAAAATATCACATTGAACTAAATAACATTAAATAGAGCAATCAATTGTAAAGAATTGACATCTTTATTGTATTCTATCCAAGTTTTCTTTTATAATTCTCAATAACATTTTACAATTTTACAGTTTTCTCCAAATACATTTCTACAAATACATTTTATTAAGGTTGTTTATAGGCATTTTGTATTTTTCCTGCTATTTTAATCAGGATCCCAGTTTTCATTATATTTTACAATTTGTTTTTATAAAAAAAAGCTATTGATTTTTATGTACTTATTATGTATTTAGCCACTTTACTGAGCTCATTAATTCTTTTTTTTTCAGTTTTACTCCTTTGCGTCTTCTATAGATGCATTCCTATCTGCAAATAATAATAGCTTTTTCCTCCTCCTTAACAATATTTAGGCCTCCTTTCTTTCTATTCTATTTTTATCAAATTGGCCACAATGTACAAAATAAATAAATAAATAATGGTGAGGGGAAAAAAGACTATATATGATATGATTCTACATAATATATGATTACATTTATATGAAATTCTAAAAAACACAAAATTATAACAACTAAAAGTGGATCAGTGGTTGCTTGTGGATCAGTGGGTCTGGTGGCAGTGGTGGTGATTTTTTTTTTTTTTACTTTAATTTTTTGTTTATTTTTGAAACAGAGCTTTCTCCGTTGCCCCAGAGTACAGTGGTGTCATAATAACTCAGTGCAGCCTCAAACTTCTGGGCTCAAGGGATCCTCCTGCCTCAGCCTCCCAAGTAGCTGGGACTACAGGTGCTCACCACACCCGGCTAATTTTTTTACTATTTTTTGCAGAAATGGGGTCTCACTCTTGTGCAGGCTGGTCTCAAACTCCTGATCTCAAGTGATTCCCCCACCTCAGCCTCCTAGAGTGCTAGGATTATGGGTGTGAGCCACCATACCCAGCCTGGTAGTAATTTTAGAAAAACCCGAGAAAGATTTTGGGGATAATGTGTATGTTCTATATATTGATTTTGTACATTGGTATATATATTTGTAATACACATTAAACTATACACTTAAAATAGTGCATTTTATTTTCTAAAAATTATACCTCAATAAAGTTGATTTAAAAAAACTCATGAAAATTGGGAGTAGAATAAAGAATAACATTGTAATGAATATCTATCATTACCTCCATCAAACCCCACCACTAATGGCAAAAGTCAGAAACAAGACAGAGATGCCAACTATCACCATTTTTATTTGACATCATATTGAAGTCAATGAAATGAGACCCAAAAAAAACAGTATAATCAATTTTTCAAAAGAAAAGCCATTATTCATAGACAATATAATTATTACTTAGAAAATATAAGACCATACACAAACTATTAGAATTAGTATTAATGCAACAGTTAATTAATCAGAATATGTAATAATAATACTTGTTTTTTTTATACGAAGTATTTTATTGCATGCTGCTGCCAGTGTGTATAAAACAATTATACCTTTGTGAAATAGACATTCATGAAAATTCAGAGAGGTAGATGTTAAGTACTGACAAAAGTAGAAGTTTGTATATCATGGCACATATGTTATAAGGATAAGTTTTTGTACAGGCTTCAAATTTAGTTATTTCTTGAATATTCACTGGTTCATGAGAAGTGGTTTGGGTAACTTATGAAAGATTCATTTTACTACAAAAAGGAACAGACTTTCTCGGGTCTGAAGGAATTTGTACTCGAAGATACTCCAGTCAGCAGAGGATCATGTAGGGCATTCTGCAGACAGAATTGTTTGAAGTCTGCAGCTGCCTGGGAAACCTCAACGCAGTTGAGCCCGGACTCCAGCCAGAGCTGTTGGACCACTTTCTTCATAGCGACGACGCTGGAGGAACCAGACATGGCGCGCGCGAAAACTAGGCCAATCCGTGGGTCAGTAATAGTTGTGACTGATGATGGTGATGACCATGATGATGATAAGATGTCATCCATAATAATAACAAAACTATATGTCACCTAAGAATAATAAAATATGTGCAAAGATGCTAATGGAAAATACTATAAATCTTTATTTAAAAACTTAGAAAAACATAAATGAATCCCTAAATAAATGGAAAAATAACTTGTGTGTAAGAATACAATATCCTCACATAATAATTCTCCCCAAATTCAAAAAAATTTTAATTGAGCAGAGTATATCATGGAATTTGATAAGCAGATCATGAAATTCACAAAAAGGGTAAAAATACTTATTTCAGGACTTATTCCAAGGTTACTGTAATTTGAAGAGAATGGAACACAATCAAAAGCCCAGAAACAGATTTACATACGTATGAGAGCTTGGAATATGACATAGATAACATTAAAAATGAATGGGAAAACAATCTATCAATAAATTATTCTGGAACGATTGGCTCTCCGTATGGAAAAATGTGCAAAATTAGATCCTGCTTTACATGTACACACACACACAAATAATATCTAGGTGGATTCATGATTTAAATGCACAAAAAGCAAAATTATAAAACTTTTGTAAGAAAGTTTAAGGAAATGTCTTATGACATCAAATTTGGGACAGACTGGCATAAGTTGTACAAATCCTAAAGAAAAAGAGTAATAAGAATGATTGATTACATTAGAATGAAATTTTTCTCTATCACAAAAGATATCATAAGAAAAAGTTTAAGGACAATGTATCTAGAACTTAGAGCATGACGATCTCTGAAAAAAGAAAAAGGGAAATAAGGCATTTTTCTGCCATTTTATCTCCCTTTCAGAACACCCTTCTGAATTTTATATGGAACAATGGTAAAAGAAAATTTTCAGGATCACTTCAATCAGAATACTTTTGGTTTTCATACTCATCTAGTGGTTGGGTTGTACTTTGTCCCCTCTCTGACTTTCGCCTCCTTCCACTTCCTCATCATCTGCTACCTTCTTTCTTCCCAGTCTGCATGATTTCCTTGTTCCTACCCTAATCTTCCTTGTCTGGTCCACAGCTAAAATGAAATGTCCTCTTATGGTAAACTAGATTTAGCCTCAATGAAGGAAGTTATTTCATGGGATTTTTATACTATTAATACATGACTTCTCGGCATGGATAGCAGTCTAATGACTCTGAAAATAACCATACCTTCATCTCTTATGTGCAGAAAAAGTTCGACATCTTCTTGGTTCATATTAGAATGGTTTTGCAGAAAATCAATTTTTGTATTAACTGCTAACTGCTGCTGCTGTACCTCAGAGTTTTTCTCCAAAGCTCAAAGTATCATTGCCCCAAGCACAAGGTATATAACATAAGCAAACAATAGTACGCCCTTCTGGATTTTGGTGTTTATATCCTCCTCATACACTGGAATGAGGGTCAGAAGAATTCAAATTACTTTAATGTCCTCCCAAAAGAAACCTGATACACAAAGCAAAAGAAAATTTCCAGACATGGAATGTGAATTCCCTCTTTTTATTAACATACCTTTAGACAACTGTACAAAAGAGACCAATTCCTAAATAGTCAGGGAAGCAGAAAAATGACTCTACTTTGCTCCTGACTATAAACTTCATTATTTTTTAAAAAATGATGGATTGTGCTATTTTTGGAGATAGAAAAACATGGAGGCCAAAGTTGGCCAAATAACTCAGTTATTTACTCAGTCTCCCTAGAAGGAATTTTATTATGGAGTTACATGTTGGAGTATGTTCAATGGATATTTTTAGAAGAGTGCAAGTTAAAACTTTAATTTTCTGATAAAAGAGATTTAGTTAGACCATTCACACTCTACCAGTTACTAGTGGTATAAACTTGGGCTAGTTATATATCCTTGCTGTGTTTTAGATTCATTTTCTATAAAATGGAGATAGTAATAGCTACTTGACAGGGCTGCTATAAAGATTAAATGAGATAATATATTTAAATGCTGAGAGGAAGGTCTAGCAAATAGGAAATGCCCAGCAAATCTTAGCTAGAAGCCAAGAGGTGGTGTTGTTTGTGGTAGTACCAGCAGCGGGAGCAGGAAGAAGAATATCTACTCTGCCTTCCGATTCCTGTCCCCCCTTGCCTTGCACAGCCTGCGGCAGAAAGGAAACAACATAGTTGTTAGCAAGACGGAGTTTCTTCTCTTGCAGAGGTCAGATTCTAACATTAAGAAAGGTGAAACGCCTGTGTGTCTCATGTGTCTCTCTAGGACAATGCTTTGAGGCAGGGATTCCTGTCTTTAACATAGCAATGTTCTCAACAACTTGAATCTGCTTCTTCCGCTTTAGAGAGCAGGGCAAATCTCAGTAGCACTTGGGTAAACTTTCTTGCCCAGTGGGAATTGTAGAATGAAAGCATGTGGCTATATGTTTTTTATGGGGTATTTAATACTTCAAGAAATTGTTACAAGAACAAGCACATTTTAAAACCAATATGCTGGTCGGGCCTGGTGGCTTACGCCTGTAATCCTAGCACTCTGGGAGGCCGAGGTGGGAGGATCGCTCAAGGTCAGGAGTTCAATACCAGCCTGAGCAAGGGTGAGATCCTGCCTCTACTAAAAATAGAAAGAAATTAACTGGACAACTAAAAATATATAGAAAAAATTAGCCGGGCATGGTGGTGCATGCCTGTAGTCCCAGCTACTTGGGAGGCTGAGGCAGGAGGATTGCTTGAGCCCAGGATTTCGAGGTTGCTGTGAGCTAGGCTGATGCCACGGCACTCACTCTAGCCTAGGCAACAGAGCGAGGCTCTGTCCTGAAAAAACAAAACAAAACAAAACAAAAAACCCCAATATGCTTTAAATCAGTGGTCCCCAACCTTTTTGGCACCAGGGACCAGTTTCATGGAAGACAATTTTTCCATGGACCAGGGTTGAGGGGAATGGAGAGCGATGGCGAGCAGCGGTAAATACAGATGAAGCTTTGCTGGCTCACCTGCCGCTCACCTCCTGCTGTGAGGTCCATTTTCTAACAGGCCAAGGACTACCACCAATCTGCTGCCCAGGGGTTGGGGATCACAGCTTTAAATAACCAAAATGCACCCATAATAAATTATATGATTAAATATTTATAGTCATAATTATTAATATACATGTCCAATGTAAAACAATACATTTAATTATACCACCTGTAGATAATTCAGAATGACAGTAAAACAGAACAGTCTTGCCTAAGCAGCCATTTTACTTTTACTTTCTACCAGAATACTAGTATGCTTTTATTTATCTTTTGTGCCCATGTTAAACTAACAATAAATACTGTGGCTGAAAACACAAAAGACACCTGAGTTAATCCTCCATAGTGTCTTTCTTAGCCAGTTTCCATGGCTTCAATAAACGACTTTGACAAGGGAGCAATCAAATACTTTCAGAACCATTGGCAGGACGTTCAAAACAAATGCATCTTTCTTGGCCATGTTTTACAAGAGGGCCTTCATTGATCTGTTGGGGTAAGATACTACACTGGGAGAACTCTCAAACATTTGGGGGTTTATTCTTTAGTAATTACACACCACCAAGCCAAGGTTGTGCCCCACCATGCCTGTCACCAGCAACCAGGCCCCCACTCTAGTGAAGCCATTTCATAATCCTACCGCCAGACTGAAGGTTTTGGAATGATTCAAAACCGGAGTATATCCAGACTGGAAATGGGTGTTTTGAGCCTGTTGAAATGATCTTATCATCACTCAACAGTTCCGTCTGGAACCTTGGGAATGGCTACTTCTACACATTATTACCACATCCCTTTAGTTGGCTGTGGCCCAGCCTCTAACTCTGTGATTCACAATCATTCTGCATCCAAACCTTTCCAAATTGCTGCATTTTTGCTATGATCTCATTCAGCTAAACCTTGCCGTTCTATCAGTCCTCTATGACCCTTTCACAGCGATGACGCGGCTCTCTTCCTGTGGTCAGTAAATCTCTTCATATTTGCCCTTCAGACTACCTGCCCCTTCAGACTACTCCCTCAATAGTACATCAAGTATCTGTACCTTAGCTGTGTTCTTGCCACCGTTCTCCACCTGCTGAGATGCTCTTTGGCCCCCTAGACACAGATACCGGACGTCATCTGTGGTAACTTCTCTGATCCTCTCTAATCAGAAATAAAGTTCTCTGGCAACTCAATTATAGCAATTATTTGTACTATATTAGAGCAGATCTAGAGAAGTTACAGATAGTTTTCATCCTATTGAAGTTTTTCTATTTCCTTCAAACACCTAACAGTGTTTTACATCCTCAATAAATGCTTCTTGGACACAATTGAATAATTTACATATAATTCGTATTACCGATAAGCTTTTATGTTTTTCCCCTCTATATTAAGATATTCAGAGGCAATATAAAACATGGCAAAAATCAAGGGCTGCAGAGTTTTTCAGCACTGGGTTTGAGTCCTGGCTCAATCACTATCTGTGACCTTGGATAGGTAACTCCTATGATCCTCAATTTTCTTATAATGTAGATTCCATCATATCCCCACATCATCATCATTTTGGATTTAAGCACCTGCACAGAATGCCTGAAACAAGATAATTTCTCAGCAGACAGCTTTTATGACTGTTATAACTAGTAACAATTATCTTTAGGCAGAAAGAATCTTCCTGGCACATATTACTGTGACTTTCCCATAGGGTTTATTTTTAAAAATGTTTGTTGAGTGAATGAAAAATACGGTAATGAACACACTTGGAGCCTGAGTCTTGTCCAGAGGTTGTCCCTGGGAATTAGTCTGTGAGAAACATGGGTGGGTCATTTCCTCTTCTATTGAAATCCAAGGAACTAAAGGGTTCTTTGTTCTGCTAGTTTACCCTTTGCTGCTATGAAATAGAAATGAGGCAGCTATGTTGAGTGTATGAACCAAGAACACATCACTGAAACACTCAGGGAAACGTTGGAGCTGTCCCAGGTTCCAGGTTTTTGTGAACATTAGCGACTCCGAATTTGGACCAATCACTGTGACTGTCCCCTACTGTGTAGAAGGAGGCTACAGAGTCCCCGTATTCAAAAATCACCTAGTGCCAACAAACCACCCTGCAGAAGCAATGCAGCAAACTGCTTTTTGCCTTGGCAATGTTACTTGCCTTGTAACACTAGGATACACTGAAGGGTAACATGACTCAGTTTGTTGTACATGGAAGCTTCCAGATGTATGCTAGGCAAAGAGGTGGAACTCTAAGGAAGAAAAATCATAAGGTTATACTTTTTATCTCACATTATTAATAAGAATAATGATAATAATAACAAGAAGAAAAGCTTTGCTGAGTGCTTGCTATGTGCCAGGTACTGTTCTGAACATTTTTCATGATGGAACCTCTGTGAATCATCATAACGTCCTATGCAGTAATTAATTTCAATAACCCTGAAGGTGAAGAAATTGAAGCTTAGACAAATTAAGTTGTCCAAGATCACAGAGCTATTGTGAACGTAATAAAATTGAGGCTCAAACTAATGTCTAATCAGCCCCCAGCTTATGTGTGTGCTTCACTGCTATTCATTCATCTATTAAATTAATATTTACTGTGCACCTATTTATTATATGTTAATAACTGTTCTAGCACTGAGGATATAACAGTGGACAAAAAAGACAAAAATTTCTGCCCTCACGAAGCTTGCATTCTAGTAGGAGGTTCAAATAGTAAACAGATGAATGGTTAAGGTAAGTAGAATGTCAGATGGTGACAAATGCCCTGGAGGAGAGTGGAACCAAGAAGGGAGGTAGGAGGTGCGGGGTTGGGGGCTGCTATTTTAATTGGGGTGATTAGGGCATATCACACCGATGAGGTAAAAGTTGAGCAAAGACCTAAAGGATTAAGGGAGAGCTACGGGAATCTGGGGATAAGCTTGCCGGGCAGCGGAAGCAGGAAGCACAGTCTCTGAAGCTGGAATATTTTTAATTGGTTTTAACCTGTGTGAAGAACACAGAAGCTGCAGTAGCTGCAACAGATTTAGTGCGAAAGCATGGCATTCCTAAATATCAGGGTGCAGTTGCAAAGGAGAAAAGGCATGGACACTGCGTGGTCAAAAACCATTATGTAGCACATGCACAATAGGTGGAGGAAATTTATACAAGAAATAAATGCACGGAAACGCATGGTGATTTACCTCCAAGGAGTTGAACCAGGAGTAGAAAGAAAGCATAGGATGCAGTTTACACTTTTCATTTAATAAATACTCTTCTCTACTTAAAATTTTTATACCAAGCATGTATCTCCATTTTAGAGTCTAATTAAAGGAGTGAACATTCATATAAATGTGTGCAGATAAACGCACAAGGGTATTCGTTGTTTCACTGTTTATAATAAGAAGCAATCAGGAACTTCTTTTAAAAGTGGACTGTCCATACAAGGAAATATAAAGGCAATGATAAAGTAAATCTACATATTGACTAGGAAAGGGTTATATGATCTAGGACTCAAAACACAGGAGTATGAAGTTTGTGTACTTGAATACGTGGACCAATTTATTTGTTCATGCACAAAGTTCCTTTAAAAAGTTGTTCATACAATAATAACAGAAAACAATGAAAACTGCCTAGAATTATGGAATTAGATAAAGAAGTTATGGAGCATTCAAATGCTGAACTATCAAACAGTCATTTGAAATTGTAGTCATAGACCTATATTTAACATGAAAATGCAACATGTATTTTAAATTGATTAAAAGCAGGTTTTAAAAATGTGGGTATGGAATGATTCCCTTTTTATAAAGAGTTCTGAAGGTAAGCTGCATGAAAGGAGTGGCTTTTTTTTTTTTCAGTCCTATATTCCTTACTCCTGGTTTCTAGGGCCTGGGACACACACAATTAATATATGTTGAATATTGAAATAATGAATAAAAGTGTGCATCAACTCACCAAACACAAAATCAAAAACTCCTATCTCTACATGTTAACAAAATGGTTTTTATTTTTATTCATACTTATCTGTATTTCTTAACTTTTAAAATTAATATATATGTTATAACAAAAATATTTTCACTTAATGTTTATTTAAAGGTTATCAGTTTCAAGGTTAAAAGTTTAGAAAATATCCGTAATCAGGAATAATTATAATTCATCGTTACCTAGCTCAGGACTCAAACAGAGGGTTGAGAGTGTACTCAGCAGGAACATCGACTATTATTGGGTAGAAATGGCAGCTTTTGCAAGCAGCAGATGAGAAGAGACTGAACAAAGAGAAGTTAAACACAAAGCAGTTTCCAAGCCTTAAGAGTTTACACGCTGCTGTTGGATCCTCGAAGGAACACAAGGAGAAGACAGCCACATCATTTGGGAATTTGGCGTGTACCGTTTACTGTTGATTTATTTTTAGATGCTGTGCTTGCAAATTGGGTAGTGTCCTTTATGGACTAAACAGTTAGAATTCCCCAGGCGTGGGTGTGATTTGCACACGATTTACTCAATTATGAATTTTCTGTTGAAAAATGATGCCTTTATGAAAATAGCAAGAACCAATCGTAGACTTGGTCTGCGTGAGCAGGAATAAGGCAGAGACTTCGCATTTCCACTGGGGCCAGGAAGGAAGAACAGTTGGGGCCGGGCCAAAGTCAGTTGGCAGTTTTTTCCAGAAGGTTAAAAAAATAAAAATCTGGAGATACTCACCTTCAGCAAGAGACTATAGGGACATCCTTTCTTAAATTTCAGACTTATGTAAGAAATTTAAGAAGATGTGACTGACTTTCTGTAATTACCACAACCCAAAGGGCTGTAAACTAAAATCACATAAACCCCAAGCTTTTGGTGCTGCTTCTATATTTTTCCTCAGTTTTAAATGTTTAAATTTAATTAGATTTGCCATACCACAATATTTGATCATTTTTATTCTTCTAATATTTTCTTCTAGCTAAATAGCTTTTATTCTTCATGCATGCATTTGCTGGTATTGGTTTATCCTGTTTATTTATCTTTTAGCTTTCATTGTCTTATTTATCTATTAAATTATATTTATTCTTTATTTTGTATAACCTTATTTTAAAAAATACTTTATCTTGCCACATCATCTTGCTAATACAACCTTTTACATAATTTCATCCTTCTACAAAAACGTAATCACAACATTCCATTTCACCAGCATAATGTATGGTCGGCACATTTCCTTTAAATATGCACATTAAATCACTCAAATCCCACTTGGGCCTCCCCTCCTGTGGTACTCAGAAGTCTCAGAATGCTCCGTGTTTATCTCATCCAGGAATTCAGTCCCCAACCCTCATCCCCACTCATTGTTACATTCATCCATATCGCATCAGGTCAAAAGCATCCTAAGTGGGACGTGCTTCCCTAGGGGAAGCTTTGTAACTGCCAGGGTCATCCTGCTGACTCTAGCTCTTTTCCACCCTCATGATGACCTGCGGAAACGGTATTTTCTTTTTCAGTTATAGATTGTCACTTTCCTTTTAGAATAGAAATGTGATTAACAAAAATACCTATATTCTTTTCTATATACAGTTATTGAAAATTTTTAAGTGTACAAGAAGTGGCTAAGGGGGTCCTTTCTGGAGGGACCCTGAATGTAGTTCCTCAGGTATAATTTTAATGAGCAATTAAGTAATCTCATCAATCATCAGTTTCCTCAGATATACTTTCATTCATGGTATATTCTGATTGATAATGTTAGCATATATTTAGCTGCCTGCTTGCCACCATTTCGAAGAAAAGCCACAACCTCTGTCCTGAATTCTTGGTAACTGTTCCTTGAATTCTCTACCCATCATGGCAGACAGTGGGAAAATAAATAATGAAAGAAATAGTGAGTGCATCTTTTGTCTTCCCTGCCCAGAAAATCCCTTCACCAGACTCACTTCTCCTACCTAACTCTTTGAATCTTTACATTGAGTATAAGCATTATTTTGGATTAAATTCATAAGAGTCATTAGGAAATATTGCACTAACTCCTAACAGTTTGAAGTCTGGATTCTGTGACAGATTGACATCTTCAAAAACTTGTGCTTGTCCACGCCCTAACATCTGTGCAGCTTGCTTTTGCTGCCCTCCTGTGGCTTCCCTGGATCATAACAACCTAGGCAGGCTTTTGTCCCGCTGCCTGGTCTCACCCTTTGTCATCTGCTCTCTCTGCCGTTTAGTCTCCTCTTTGCTCTTGTCTGCGATATCTGCAGGAATTCAGCCCCTCGATGTTCATCCAGATTCATGGATCCAATTTGCCCCCAGGACTTCAGTGTTATCCTCCGCTAGACTTTATCTCCCATCTGGCATTGGGGTTCCTTGCATGTGACTAAATGCTCTCTTTCACTTTGATGGGAAGTGTACATTCTTAGTAATGATGCATTCAGTTAAGTCATTATTAAGTGATTAAAAGTGATATTCTCAATCCTTGCTTATAATATGCCCTTTCATCGGGGACCAATGATCGGGCCAGGCACATCTGCCAGCAAAGCTTAGCTTGTTCATGGTGTGTTTTACAGGCATTTCTAGGGGGCCTTTTCCCAGGAACCTTTTATTATATTTTTGACTTTTCTCACTATGCAATCAAATATGCCTTTTCCTGGTTCAGAGAGGCTTGAAAAGATTTTATCTCCAATCTAAGGAAGATTTCTAATTCAGAGTCATTTTCCAAAGTGAAATGACTGATCCACCTTATGGGAAATTAATCACTTAGCTTTTCCTGGCAGTTTCTCAAGTTTTTTGAAATGATTTTGTCTCTTCTCCCCATGGAAACATTCTTTTAAAATTAAAATTTTAAAATACTTATGAGTGTTGATGCCAAATTTCACTGGAAGGCAAAACCAAAATTAACAATGAGTTAGAAGATGGGGTGATACTGAGTTCCAGGGTTAAGAACAGTTACCTACTTACTGTCTCTTAACTAAACACACCAATATCTTTTTAAAAATGCAAGTAAACGATACTTGGTCCTGGATATATAACAATATACCAGTGATTTAGCTATGAGTACTGAGCTCTAGTGCTCTCTGCCTCTGTGACCAGGTCCCTCAATCTCACAGTTTCTCTGTTTACTCATCTTTAAAATAGAGATAATAATACATACTTTGCAGGATTGTTATGACAAACAGATGTGATATTTTTATATACTGTAAATCAAGATACAAATGTAAAGTATTATTATTTATGCTTTATTTGGGGGGAATAAAATTAAAAGGAAAACAACATCGAAACAGCCAACCTACAAAAATGCTTCTCTAATGGGTTCTTTATAAAACTTAAAAAACCAGTATCAGATAATTCATAAAAATAAATTTTATTCTAGAGATAGTTTCCCTATTTACCTATCTTAAATATGAGATCATTTGTAGTGTACATAATTTAGAGTCTCTTCTACTAAAGCAAAACCTCCAAACAGAGATAGTCCTTAGGTTATAATTCATGAAGCAATGAACTTGCATTTTGGGGAGAAAAATAGGACAATTCCAAGCTTAGTTAGATACATTGCAAGTGATTCTGGCCAGTTCCTGAGTCCAGTTGACTTTAAGGCACAAAATTGACCTGAAACAGTCAAGATGGTCACCTTACTAGAGAAAACATGGCAGAAAGTACATGAGCATCATCAAGGAATTAACAAATTCCTCTGCATGACTTTAAAAGCACACTCAGGAAAGGGTACCACTCACTGAGGTATTGTTTTTCCAAGTCCAATTGCTGCTAGCTTCAAAGTGGGGCCACTTGGTTTATCAGTCGTCATTCTGCACAACTGCCAACCTTTACTCACTCCCTTGGGGCTTAGGAAGTCTTAACTGTCCTTTTAAGAGTCAGATTCTATCATGGCTTACCTTAAACATTGCAGTTATTTTTGGCACAATATCCTATGCCAGATAATTTTTTAAAAGAAGTAGAATCCCCTTTTAAAACCAAACCCTGCATGGAACTCCAATTTATAAAAGAGTTCAGAAGCGGGAGCTGCTCCAGTTGAAGGAGTTGGGGAAGTGTTTAGATCTCTCT
>RJWJ010033163.1:0-18068 GCA_004363605.1 Indri indri
GCCGAGTCTCACTCTCTTGCCTGGGGCGAGTGCCGTGGCATCAGCCTAGCTCACAGCAACCTCAAACTCCTGGGCTCGACCAATCCTACTGTCTCAGCCTCCCGAGTAGCTGGGACTACAGGCATGCGCCACCATGCCCGGCTGATTTTTTCTATATATATTTTTAGCTGTCCAATTCATTTCTTTCTATTTTTGGTAGAGACGGGGTCTCGCTCTTGCTCAGGCTGGTCTCGAACTCCTGAGCTCAGAACGATCCGCCCGCCTCGGCCTCCCAGAGTGCTAGGATTACAGGCGTGAGCCACCGCGCCTGGCCCAGCCCAGGAGTTTGAGGTTGCTGTGAGCTAGGCTGACGCCATGGCACTCGCCCCAGGCAAGAGAGTGAGACTCTGTCTCAAAAAAAAAAAAAATTCGTACCCCCGTAATATTCAGAAATATATAGAAATATATATATACACACACAATTCAGTTCTGCAAACCATTCTATAGTTATTCTATTCCAAACATGTGGCATGTTTCATATTCCTATAAAAGGTTCTATTATACTTTGTAAAATAGGGATACTTCCTTAAAAAGAATATGTATAGAATCTTTACATACCAGGTCTCATTTTATGTGTATTTGAGAGTTTTCTTTAAATGATTTATAAAATTAGTTCCTGAAGTTACAAATTACCTCCCTTATCTGTCCATGTGTTCTATATTGTCACTTGTGACATTAGTTTGACTGGGGAATACCTGTGCTTGCATTTAAAACCTAAAGTCTGGACCAGCCCCAATGGCTAATACCTGTAGTCCCAGCTACTCAAGAGGCTGAGGCAGGAGGATCACTCGAGCCTAGGAGTTCAAGGCTGCAGTGAGGTATGATTGCGCCACTGCACTCCAGCCTGGGCAACAGAATGAGACCCCATCTCAAAAAAAAAAAAAAAAAAGAAACAAAAACCTAAAGTTTGGTTGATTTAAGAATATGCAGGAAATGCCCTCCTGGGAGGATTAGTGATCCTAATACATAAACACCCCCAGAACGGAGAAGCAGCCCCCTGCATTGTACAACACAGATAACCAAAAGTTCTTATAAATGGTGACTTTCTGCAGTTAGATAGAACCAGGCTATAAGTATACAACCAGCAAATTCCTAAAGGGCAATTTATCTTCCTGTAAACTTAGCATAGCTCAAAATAGGAAGAGAAAGTAACAAAAGTTAAGGATAAAGCTCTTTTATTGTATACATTGATGAAACATTATAGGGGCAGCCTTCATGTAATGTATAATATGCTATCCTTTGGGGTTTTCTTCTTTTAGGGTATTGGAACATTAAACTGGAGGATTAAGTGCCCCTGGGGTCCAGAATTTTGCCTATGAAGAGAAGGGCTCCTGTGTCCGTGTCCCTCAGTACAAAGATGAAAGGTTGGTTAAGGTGATAGTCCAGGGAGAAGGTAGG
The DNA here is from genome assembly GCA_004363605.1 of Indri indri. NCBI lineage: Eukaryota > Metazoa > Chordata > Mammalia > Primates > Indriidae > Indri > Indri indri. Next base: position 1,438 of record RJWJ010033163.1, read on the forward strand.
GTAGGAAGGCTGGAGCCCTGGGCTAGGGGTGGTTCCTGCCCCATCCTCATTCCACTCGAAGCCAGCCCGGTGTTCCACTTGAGTAAGCTTGATAGGTTTGCCTGTGATCTTGCTAAAGTCTGGTGAATCAAACAAGGATTGCAGCTCTGCGGAAATTGAGAGAGACTTCCGTTATAATCCTGCCTTACCCGACACCCCAAGGGAGAATACAACCGCAAGCAAGCTGGGAGTGGAGCACCATTTTTGACCCTTTGTGAGGTATGCAGAGCTGTGAGCTGGTTGAGGGTTAAGTGACTTGCCCAAGAACACACAGCAAGTGAGGTTACCATTAGAAATCAGGTGAAACAGACTTGTTCTAAGCCCGTTACAGGATGTATGCTCATGGGACTGAGCAATGAGTCTATTAAGGAAGGCAGTTCAGTCTTCCCCTCCAGCACTCTTAGAATTAAGGAATCACCCATGGCCTCCCTACAAGGCTATGAAGCCCTTGAGTTCTGCTTAGCAAGGTAGAAGGCTCAAAGACTCAACCCCACCCGCCAAGAGCAAAGGGGTCTTGCAAACATACTCATCTCCTGCAAGGACTTGGTAACTTCGCCTTCATAACTCAGCTTCAGCTTGGGGATGGTCAGGACTGCTTGGACAGTCTTCAGCTCTCTGTCTATGTCCTGAACGAACTCAGAGGTGAGGCTCTCTTCTATCATGGTCAAGTTCTGGGTCACTTTCACAGGCAGGAAGAAGATGATACTCATGCTTCCAGTCAAGGGCAGCTGGCCAATCTGAAACGAGGGAGGAAACACATGGGTTAGTCCTTTAGAGCCCAGGAGCCTTGGGATAGAGACATACACCAAGAGCTGCCTTCCCTTATTCTATGGTGGGGCCCTGGCATCATCTTTCTGCCAGCCCCTAATCTATCCAACAATTGTCCCTCAAGGTTACTGCATTGTGGCAACAAGTCATTTCCTGATGTTCCTTCAAAACATAGACTGTTGTCTTTTCTTACCTCAGCCCATTACCAACTGAAGTTATCTGCTGAATGTTTTCCTGTGGTTCTGGGGAGCTAGATTTAAATTTCAGGTGTTTCATATACAGAAGTAACATTCATTGGGTGTTGGGCAGGTGGGGGGAGGAGGGGACGTATATATTCACACCTAATAGGTGCGGTGCGCACTGTCTGGAGGATGGACATGCTTCAAGCTCTGACTTGGGTGGTGCAAAGACAATATATGTAACCTAAACGTTTGTACCCCCATAATATTCTGAAATTAAAAAAAAAAAACTTAAGAGACCCAAAAGGGAAAAATAAATTATGCATGTAATTCATTTAGATGTCGCATTTTTATTAATTGCATTTGCTGTACCAGGCACTGTCTATACTATGGATATAGATATAATAAAATTCAATCTTCACATCCTTAATTAATTAACTTCAGGTCTTTGTTTTCTCCCAAAGTCCATCTGCCAACATTTACTGATCGTCTGATACGTAGAGAGCACTGGACTAGAAAGGGGGGCATTGGGCGCAGCAATGCAGAAGCAGCAATAAAAAATGGGACCTTTGAACGCAGGGTCTGAACCTAGGGTCCATGGAACGAATGGTGTGAGGAGTCTCAAAAGCCCCCTGAAACCACGTGCAGAAACGTGTACATGTGCACACATGGCATTTCTCTCAAGTGTTCCAGGCGCTTTTGTCAGATTCCCAAAGAGATCCACGGCCCATAAACCATAAAAGGTTAAGAACTACTGACTTAGAATTAAAAGAAGTCAGGTACATATGAAAGCCTTAGAATGCCCATGATTTGGAGTTCGTGATAGTTCTTCAAAGTTTGGCTTTGAAGTCTAGAAATAAAAGGTCTCAAAAAAAGAGGAGAAAAAAAAAAAAGAGAGAAGAGAAAAACAACATTTGAGAGCACATTTCACATTACCTTATTAATCCTTATAACAAACTCTAAGAGGATAAGTTTTGATGACTATCCCCCACCCCATTTTTTTTTTTTTAAGAGACAGGGTCTTGCTCTGTCACCCACGCTGGAGTGCAGTGGCCCAGTCACAGCTCACTGAAGCCTCAAACTCCTGGGCTCAAGTGATCCTCCCACCTCGGCCTCACAAGTCACTGGGACTACAGGTGTGAGGCATGCACCACCATGCATGTGACTGTTTTTACAATTTTTTTGTAGAGATGGGGTCTTGCTATGTTGCCCAGGCTGGTCTCTAACTCATAGTCTAAAGCAATCCTCCAGCCTCAGCCTCCCAAAGTGCTAGGATTATGGGTGTGAGCCACTGCACGCAGCCTCCCCCACCCCATTTTAAGAAGAGGAAAGGCTCAGAGATGTTATTAGTTTCGTCAAAGTCACACAGCAGGCAAATTTAGACAGCTGTTGGACCTCAAAGTTCATTCTATTTCCACTACACCATTCTGCCTGCCTGTGCCCTCTCCCTCCACTTGTCCGCCCGCCCCTCACACCCCCACCCCCACCCCGCCCCTACAGACCTTGCAGTTGAGGTCAGAATCCAGGCCATAGCGTAAAATAGCCTGAGGGTCTGACATCATGGGGACCCTCACAGTCCTCTCTTCATCCAAGTAGAAATCCTTGAGGGAAGTCTTTCTGGAGTCGAACTTTGTTAGCCACGGCCCTGGAATGAAACAAATGGAGTGTCCTGAGCCCCAGGATACCAGAGAGGCAGTGGGACCACACTGTATCTCCAAAGCATGTTATTGAAAATCGCCGGACTGAAGGAATCTTAGTCGCCAGGGGCTCTGACACATCAGGGAATGGCTTTATCTCAGCACATGTGGTATGTGGTTTGGACCACAACGTTTCCAGCACCCTGTACACTTTCCACAAGCAAACTCAAATGGAAATCGGTTGATTTTGTCCATTTGACTCTCTGGAACTTTCAAGTTCTGTGAGGGCCTACGGAAAAGTAAACGGGTGTACGCTCCTACAGCGGGGTCTCTGCGAGACAGAATCAAAGGAGGTCAGAGCAGGAAAGGGCCTCTGAGATCCTCTGATCACCCTTCTCACAGCTGAAAAAGGGCTGAGCCCAAAGAGGTGCAGGGACTCGCCAACACTCCAAAGCGAGCCGATGGCCAAGCTCCCTCAGTTTAACGTGGCGTTAGTAAGCCGGATCTGCAGCTGTTCTCTCACGCGCTGGAGGTCAGTGCTGGGAGCAGGAAGCCCTCGGGCTTTTCTCTAAGAGTTTAGGAGTCCGTTCTTGCCTCTGCCTGACACACGGTTACAAAGCATTTTAAGGGGGAGGTTGCCCAACGTCCGCTTCCCACCGCTAGGCCTTATCGGAGTGGGGCTGGCCTCACGCTGGGCCCGTGGAATGGTCTCAGCACATCACCACAGCCTGGAAGGAGGGTGCCGTGCCGCACCCGCCACGTCCTAGTTATGGTTCTAGGCTCGTTGTGAAAATGAGAGACGACGTGTGCAAGGTGTCTATGAAGTAGGTGTATTAGCCTCACATTAAAGATGAGAAAACAGGCCCAGAAAGGTTATACAATTTGTGCAAAGGCAGAGCTGGGATTTAAACCTTGTCTGACTCAAAAGCCAGAAATGGACACAGCGCCTAGCCCCAGACAGGCCCAGTGTTCGTGCTTGTTGCCTCTCTGCTGTTCTTTCTCGCCGAGCCGCTCACGCTCGGTAGACGATAGTGCTTTGCTGTAGACGTGATGACGTAGACGTGACGACGTGCAGATGGGCTGTAGACGTGATGACGTAGACGTGACGACGTGCAGACGTGCTGCAGGCAACGGCGGTTCTCACACCCACCTCTGGCTCTGCCCCTGCGCTCGTGTTGGACAGGGTCTTTGAACTCTCGCCTTTCCCTGACCCCTCTGACGCCTGCCACCCACCCTCGGTCAAAAAGAAGTGGAGAAGCCCTCACCCTTGAAGTAGGCCACGCCGAGAAGGAGGATGCTGATTTCACTGGGCAACTCCTTTGTGAACCTGGCGACCTTCCCCTTCGTCTGGGCCACCACCCAGCCGTTAATCTCCTGCAGGTCCGTGCGGGGGTTGCCAGTCAGGATTCTGGGCCTGGTCCCGTATGACTTTTCCAGTGGTGCCACAAAGCTGGATTTTATGCGCAGCTCTGAGAAGAGGCAGAGGAGAAGGAGTTTGTGTACGAGAATTAAACCAGCATCCCCTCTGGGAGAGTATGCTGGGCTTAGCTTCGGGTTTACCACTCAGTGGGCCCCGACTTCCTGCCCACTGTCTGCCCGGGACTTGCTGGGACTCCTGCCGGCTTCCCCAGGAACTGGACGGGGAACGACAGAATTGGCTCATTGCTGTTTCTCTTCACATTGCTGCCCTCGCCACCCCTCTCACTGTCTCCTGCAGCTCACTTCCTCTTTCTCATCCTCTCTGGGCGCACGGGGCTCTTCCTGCCCCCCGGGGCCAGGCCTGGCCTGGGTGCACGAAAGCTGCTGTTTAGAAGGAAACCCCCAGCATGGAGCACAGAGCCCACGCTCCCCGGGCAGTGCAGGCTAGAAAGGCAACTCACTCTTCTCCAGGACGATCCGGGAAGCACTCTTGAGGTTCTTCTGGGCGGCAGTGACAGTTGCGAGGAGTTCCTTGTAGGTGCCATGGATGTCTGGGTTGTTGATCAAGTCATAGTAGAGAGCCCGGTGAATGACAGATTCCGTTCGCTGTTCAGCTCCTGCCAGGGAGATGAGGATGTGAACCTCGATCACTGCCCACCAGGGCCCAAATCGGGCCCTCTCCCAGGACAGGGATGCTATACTCTTATTCTTTTTGTCTGCTGAGGGCCTGAGCAGGCTGGTTCTATCTTTTTTTTAGATGCTATGAGGAACATCCCTGTTCATGGTTTTAGAGATATTCTACATGGGCAAGGAATTCGAAGGCAGTCGAAGAAATAGTGACCGCATCCTTAGAGATTTCCCTAAAGGAGGTTCAAGGCATCAGGCTAGAAAGAGATAAGGGCAGGAGTAAGGGACACAAGTCCCTGCAGTTCTCCCATCACAGCACTTAAGACTGTTTTGCAGTTACTTGTTTATTAGTGTCGCCTGTGCACCCCGCTGTGACCCCAGTGAGGGTGAGCCCGTGCCTGCCTATGGGCAGTTATACCCCCAAAACCTAGGCAAATGGCAGGCACACAGGAGCTTGTTTAAGAAATGAATAAATGAGTGTTGAAGTCACCATGTCATGCGTGGTGCTCAGCACCCTCCCAGGGAGTGAGGGTGTGTGCAGCCCTCGAGCTCCCAGGTGCATGTACTGGGACCCCCCTGGGACCAGCCTCACTGAGCTGAAGTGTCTCCAGGGCTTAGAGAGCCACATATGTGCAGGGGCTGGACAGGGCCCCTCAGGTCTGTCTGAGGCTTTGTGCATCTGAGTACTCACCCAGCGAGAGGGCAGAGAGAGCCGTGGCCACACTGAGTGGAGACAGAAGCACGTTGGTTGTGGGGTTCATGCTCGACCGCACACGGTACAGGTCATAGCCAAAGTTGGAGACGGCTGCTGCCAGCTTGTTCACAGGGACCTTAAAGAAGGGGTCCTCCTCCTCCACTGGTACCCCTGTGCCATCGGGGTCTGGGGAGCCCTGGAGGAGACAGGAAGTCCTGCATTTGAGTACAAGGACTGGTGTAGATGAGCCCTGAATAACTCCACTCCTCATGGCTTTGCATGGGATTGTGGTTCCTGCCCCCTGGGGCTACCCTTTCTAATTCTGGTATGTTCAGCCTAATGTTAGAATGAGTCTGTACTCCGATTACGCATGAGCTCTCTGCTGGGGAGAGGCAGCCCAGAGGAGAGATTAGCAGGCCAGGTTTAAACACTTGTGACCTGTGAGCCATAAGCCTATGACACATTTTTAAAAATATTGGTGAGGAACCTCCAAGAAATCCTGTCCTCAAGCTAAACTAGGCTACGGTCTGCTCAACCTTGCCTACTATGCCCAGGCCTCTGCCTAGACATGCCCATCATGGCCTGTCTTTCATGGCCCTGGTTAGAAGTCTCCTTCTCCGTCATGGTTTTTTGGTTTTTTCTTTTCTTTTTTTTTTTTTTTTTTTGAAACAGGGTCTTGCTCTGTCACCTGGGCTAGAATGCAGTGGTGTCATCCTAGCTCATGGCAGCCTCCAGCTCCCAGGTTCAAGCTATCCACCCACCTAAGCCTCCCAAGTAACTGGGACTACAGGTGTGCACCACCACGCCCAGCTAATTTTTCTTACTGCTTTGTAGAGAGAGGGTCTCGCTATTGCCCAGGCTGGCTGCATCGCAGATTTCCCTGACTACTCTAACCCGAAGGAAACGTTTGCTTTTCTGACCTTCTTTCAGAGGCAGCTACTACTTACTTATTAACCACCTACCACATGCCCGGCTCTTTGCTAGTTCTTTTCATTTGAGTTACTTCATTTCATACTTGCTGATGTATAACATCTCAAAAGATACAGTACGTTGAAGGCAAGAACTAAGCCCTTTGTATCTCCACCCGTCCCCAGCACCTACAGAGCAGGTGTCCAATAAATGAGAAAGAAATGAATGGCCATATGGCCCCATAAGGATGGGTATTTTCGTCCCATTTTATAGGTAAGGGAACAGAGACTGAAGTAAGAGTGACTTGTCCAAGGTCACAAAGCCAGTGAAAAGTAGAGCCAGAATTCAAACTCAGACCTCATGACAAAGTCCAGGGCTCCAGCCGATACATTCAGCTGCCCTTGTCCCTCATGTGACAGGCACCTGCCCCTGTCATTATCATGAGCTTCCCTCCCTGTGCCTGTAGCTGCCTTTGTGACCTGGCTGTGCTCTCTCTGGGTAGCAGAGAGATCTGTCCCTGCCATCTCATCCCCTGCAACGCCCTTGGCCAGTATCTGAACACACGTCTGAGAACACCGCCCACTCAGCAAGCCGTGCTGGTAGGACAAGGTAATGAGAAAAGGCTTTTACTGAAGGGACAGCCCTAGACCTAAGTTCTTTGGGTTTTTTGTGTTTTTTTTAACCCATCAGATTATCTAGGAGAATTTTGGATCTTATTTTTGTCCCCACCCTTGTCCACTGATAGGCAAGGCAAGATGTTTTCGCTCTTGTGTTTGCTACTAGAGAAACCAAGACACTGGAGAAATAAGGGCCAGAGCCTGGCCTGGAACCTGGATGCCCAGCTCCCTGGTTCCCTCATGCTGCCCGCTAAGGGGGGCTGGGAACAGCGATGTCCACCCCATGCTCACCCCTACTGACCTCCTCCGGGCTGCTGGCGGTGTTCTGGCAGCTGCTGTGCCCGAGGAGGGCTCCCGTCCAGAGGAGTAGCATGAGGGCCTGCATCCTGGGGCCTACAAGAAAAGCACAAGGCATAGGCCTCACCCGCCACCCTGGCCCACTGGGCCACTCTGGGCAGGGAGCAGGAGCTGGGTGGGGCTGGGTGCCTTCCCTCCAGTGCCCCCAGCCTGGAAGTGGGCAGCCGGCACCCAACTTGATGACCCCTCCTGGCAGTGTCCTCCCACCCCTCCACCTGCCACGTGGCCCAAAGTCACACCACAAGCTTGTGCCTTCAACCCATTGTCTGTGTCGGGGACCCACATTCAGACCTAAAGCTCCAGAGCTGCGAAGCCCTAACTGGGCTCCTCTGTGTGGAGTGTGGTCCAAGACAAACGTCTGCAGAGGCTTTTCCCTGCCGGCAGCTGGCCTGCTCACTTCATAGGATTTGGGTTGATGTCTCCTCAGAGAATGGGGGCAGGACCCAGGTCTCGCCCATTAGAATCACAGGTTACTGAGAGTGGAGCTTCTGCTCTCCCTCCAAAATTCTCAAACTCTCTTCTTAAATTCCTCTGGCCCAAAACCTGTGGCCTCATAAGGAAGCTCATTCCCTTCCCGGATAGTTCCATTTCAGGAATGCTCCCTCTCATGGTCAGGAGTGCAGAGGCTAGGGTCAGAAAGCCTGGGTTTAAATCTCAATTCCGTGCCCTTTTTTTTTTTTTTTTTTTTTTTGCGGGGGGTCTCACTATGTTGCCCAGGTTGGACTCAAACTCCTGGGCTCAGGTGAGGTGAACCTCAGCTGGAGTAGCTGGGACTATAGTCACGTGCCACCGTCCCTGCCTCGACTGTATGTTAATGGCTCTCTAAATTACAATTTTTTTCTCTTGTAATATGGAAATAAAATAGTGCTTACCTATTGTTGTGAGGGTTAAATTAGGTAATTAGATAATGCCTTAATGGCACTTAACAGTGCCAGAGGTACGTAAGCTTGAAAAAATGATCCTGGTTCCCAAATATGTCTCCCTCCAACTGGAATCCCATGGCCCCACCTCTCCCCTGTGGATGCATGTCCTCTTCCCCCTGCCGGCTAGAAAATAGCTCTTAAATCCCTGGAACTTTCTTTCCTTCAGGTTAAACAACACCACTTCTCAGTAAGCCCACCCGAGTCCCTTCGCCTCCACGGCTATGGCCTCCTGTGACCAGGCTCTGGTCTGGCACCTGGACCACAGGGAAAACCCTGAACTCTGGGTGGAGGGCCCTCCCCTCCTGCATTCACCTCTCCTCTGAGCTCACCCTGGGGTCAAGATCTGGGGGGCGTCGGGGGTGGGCAGGGGGCAGGGGATGAAGGCAGCTGGGGGTGGTTCACAGATAAGATCTTCTGAGAGACCTTCTGGTTAGAAAGCGGGACAAGCCCCAGCAGCCAGGACCTTTGGCTGGTCCTTGTTGTCCTTCTATCCACATCGCCCAGTCAGGAACTTACAATCTGAACTGCTCTGTTTTCCCTGCCCCTCGCCTCCCCTGTGATACGCACACTCACCGTTATCCTTCATTACGCTTTTAGATACACATAAACACCCACCCACACACGGCACACAGACTTTCCTGCCTTCCCAGGACAAATTGGATTAGAAAATGTGGAATTGCAGTATGTGACTGTTGGCTAAAGTCCTTAAAATTAAGCTGATAATCCACCGACAATATTGTAGAGCGCGAAAGGCAACAAAAGATTGCCTCTGAGTTTGCTCAGCTGAAGGCGGGAGCCACCGCGCCTTCTTCCTAAACCCTGGTCTGCAGCTCGCGTCTCTGCATGCCGGACCCTCACCAGCAGCCCTTCTGCGTGGCTGCCCTGCCACTCGCAGAGAAACCTTCCCTTGAGACAGCAGGAAAAGCTTTCTGCAGTATGAGAGAGAGACGTCGACACCATCCAGGCCTCCAGCCACTGTCCACGCAGCGGCCCCACCCAGGGCTGGCAGGGCCTGCCTCGCCTGAGCCTCTGCAGACTGGTCTGCTGGAGACTGCAAACTCCGTGGGCCGCACGGGAGGGAGGCTGGAGGGAAAGCGGTTGGCTTTAGTCCCTCTGGCCCGGCAGGGAGGTGAGACGGCAGACAGACGGGGGTCATCCTGGCAGTGTTTGAGGAAAGTAAATTCGTGATTCAAATGCATGTGAAGGTGGGACCTCAGTCCCTACAGAGCCTAAGCCAAGCCCCAGATCAGGTCATCATTGTCACAAGGTGGGTGAGGGAAGGTAAGCTGGCAGGGGCAGGCACGTGGGTCCAAAGCTGGCCCAGACACAGGGACATGAAGTATTAACGGCACATCTTTGAATGCTCCACCTCGAGCCATAGACATGAGGGAAGGGGAGAGATTATTGAAAGCCCCCAACAAGGGCAGCAAGAGGGCAGAGAGTAAGGGTCTGTGTGGGGCCCCTCAGAGCACACGAAACACCCTGTCCAAGGTGATTCTTCTATGGGCTGGGGCTGGCTACCACTGGCTGGCCGGGGCCACAGGGACAATGATGCCATCCTGTCCAAAGGGCAGTATCCAAGCCAGGCTCCTGTCCGACCAGGTGGGGGAGGGCACGGGGAGGAGGTAGATATCCTCCCTGCTGGGCCAAGTTCAGGCTTTACTTTCTGCCACATTGCCCAAATCGAGAGACACAGGAACTGGGATTTTGTGATCTTGCCTCTAAGCTAGGAGGATAAATTCAAGCCAATACATGTGTTTCAGATTAAAGCCAGTTATGAGACAAACACCATCCCTCCTTCTCCTCCTCCTCCCAGAACCACACAGCCTTCAAGCCACATGGCAGTGGACGTTATAGATAGCACGGGGAAGGGTTCCTCCCTCTCCCTGGGCTCTGGGCTGAAGATCCTGGAGGGGGGGCTCCCTTCTGGCCCACCCATGGTGACCCCAGCAGCCCCCAGGCAATGTTCTTTCTCAAGTCTTAGAAGCTGAATGAGTCAGGCCAGGACACCCCAGAGTTGCAACTCCCCACACCCCAAAGAAGAACCAGCCCCAGGAATAGAACTCCCTGGGTCTCCTGCCCCCCTCCCTGCTGCCTGGGGGCTGAACTCCTGGTAGATGGGCATGGACCAGACAGTGGTGGGGTTCTGGGAAGCCTGCAGCTTTTCTTTGGCCCAGACCCACTCCTTGCTGTGGTTTGCCTCGGGGAGCCAAAAGGGTGTAGAGGGGACAGCCCTCCTCCCCAGCACTGGTGGCCGAGCCCTGGAGCCCCACACACTGGCTGGGCTAAGTAGTGGGCATTGTTTGAGAGGCCACGACCTCACTGGTCTCCCAGCTCTTACAGCTAATCTGGCTGAGAGAATGGGTGGGGGCTAGATGGAAGGACCCAGCCGTACTCCATCCCAGCCCTCGGCAGGGCTCCCAGGCCAGCTGCTTGGTGGTGCTGGGAAATCACCTTCCCAATCAGCACTGGTTGATTTTGAAAAAGAAGCAGGGAGCCCAGGGAGGGAAGCCAGGGCTGGGCTGCAGGAGGGGCTACCTTCCTGACTGCCCCTGGTGCAAGCAACTCCCCGAGAACCTCCTTCCCTCTGGGGTGCTGCTCAGACCTGACCCAACAGCTCAGCTCCCCCCTTCTCCCCCACTCCCGCCCCCTCCATTGTTTCCCACTCACTTCATTCAAAAGTCTTTCCAGCCTCTTCTGCTGTTGGTGCGATGGGGTTTGGGGATCACTGGGCCTGATCTCCTGACCCCCTCATTCCCTCTGCCCTCTCTCGTCCACTCACCCTCATGCCCAAACTGCAGGGGCTACTGTCTCCCCACTTCCTCTTCCTTGCACCCCTCTTTTCTGCTCCCTAGGGTGCCCTGCCTTTCCCTAGTCCCCCAAACCCAGGGGAGCCTCACCCGCCTTCCCTGGCACGCAGACCAGCCAGGCAGCTGCTTTACCTGTGGGGTCCGCTGCAGCTCCACTCCCAGCCTGGGTCCCTCTAAGCCTGCACACTGAGGGGGCTCCAGCGAGCACAAGAGCTTTTTTTGCTGCCTCCTAATCCAGCGTCCAGCAGGCTTCAGATTACAGCTACTCCTTTCTTAAAGCGACCTGCACTCAATTTGGACTCTGTGAATTGCATCATTGTCTGGTGTTAGCTTTAACCCACTGCTGCCCTGCCAACTCACACCCCCAAGATGCGCACAGTCACTCGCACGCCCTTCTCCTCCACCAGCTCTTCCCTCACGCCCTGGCCTTCCTTGCTGCCTGCTGGGACTCCCCGGAAGGTAGCTGGCCCCAGAGGGCAACCCAGCCAGCCAGGGGTGGGAGACAAGCCTGTCTTGCAGGAGGAAGTCCAGAGACAAGCAGGTGGAATGGAAAAAACACTGCCCAGTATTGGAACTCTGGGTTCTTTCTGGTCCTCGGCTCTGTCACTAACTGGGATATGGGGCAAAATAACTCCCATGGTTCCTCCCTTTCCTTGGCTAGGAAATGAATGGATGGAACTGGAATGTCTCCACGCTTTTTCCAAAAAATTCTGAAATTCTGTGATTTCTATAGATCAGAAAGAACAGTGGGGAACAATGTCTGACCAGAGGAAGAAATGAGATGTACCGGACACATGCGTGCTGAGAGGAGGCCTGCTACATGCCTAACACCAAGCTGGGCATGGCAGAGACTACCTGAAAAGGAGAACAAGGCCAGGCTCCCCTCGGGATGTTTGGGAACCAGCCCGAAACACTGACATAGGAAATAACTGAAGACTATACCAAGGAGGAGGGGATGGGTAAATTCACACCTAACAGGTACAATGCACACTAACTGGGTGAAGGGTACACGCATAACTTTGACTCAAACTGTACAAGAGCAAATTATATAACCAAAACGCGTGTACCCCTGTAAAATTCTGAAATTAAAGAAAAAATTTAGTAAAAAAAAAAAAAAGACTATAACAAAATGTTTTCTAAGCAGATGTGAATCCTGGCTGAGAAAGTCCAATAGTCATTCAGAGGAGAGATCAGAGAAGGAAAGTGTTCTGGTATATTTAACTCAAGGAAGAGAAAATTTAGGGGAGCCTTCAAGTATTCTCATGTGAAACTCCAGGGAGCAGAGCCAGGGCCCCTGGGTAGAACTTTCCAGTGGGCAAGGTTCAGCTTCATATAAGGAAGAGTGTGTCAACAGTCAGAGTTCAGTCCCTTTCAACAAAAAATTGTGGAGCACCTCTCTGCAAGGCCTATGCCTGTGCTAGGTATGCAGAGGAGTATGAAGATGAGGAAGACTCAGTGCCCACCCTCCAGAAACTTATTGGCTAATAACAGGCTGATCCGAGAACAGATGCACATTCTATGAGAGGTGTATCTGTAGCTGTGCTGTCCAATACAGTAGGCGCTAGTCACATGTGGCTAGAGAGCACTTGAAATGTCGCTGGTCTGAATTGTGACCTGCTGTAAGTGTAAAATACACACGAAATTTTGAACACTTTCTATGAAAAAAGAATGGAGACTATCCCATTAATAATCTTGATACGTAATACTTTTTATATTTGTTACATATATTGGGTTAAATAAAACATATTATTAAAATTAATTTAACTTGTTTATTTATTTTTATAGACAGAGTCTTGCTCTGTCGCCCTGGCTAGAGTGTAATGGTGTCATCATAGCTCACTGCAACCTCAAACTCCTGGGCTCAAGCAATCCTCTTGTCTCGGCCTCCCAAGTAGCTGGGACTACAGGCGCATGCCACCATGACTGGCTAATTTTTCTATTTTTTGTAAACATGGGGTCTCACTATGTTGCTCAGGCTGGTCTTGAACTCCTGAGCTCTAATGTTCCTCCCACCTTGGCCTCCCAGAGTGCTAGGATTATAGGTGAGAGCCACTGTGCCCAGCCAATCTATTTATTTTTAATGTGGTTACTAGGGAATTTTTAATTACATATGTTCTTTTTTTTTCTTTTTTTAAATTTTTTTATTTATTAAATATGGAACACTTCAAGAATTTGCACGTCGGCCGGGCGCGGTGGCTCACGCCTGTAATCCTAGCTCTCCGGGAGGCCGAGGCGGGTGGATTGTTTGAGCTCAGGAGTTCGAAACCAGCCTGAGCAAGAGTGAGACCCCATCTCTACTAAAAATAGAAAGAAATTAATCGGACAACTAAAAATATATAGAAAAAATTAGCTGGGCATGGTGGCGCATGCCTGTAGTCCCAGCTACTCGGGAGGCTGAGGCAGAAGGATCGCTTGAGCCCAGGAGTGTGAGGTTGCTGTGAGCTAGGCTGACACCACGGCACTCACTCTAGCCCGGGCAAAAGAGTGAGACTTTGTCTCAAAAAAAAAAAAAAAAAAAAAAAAAAAGAATTTGCACGTCATACTGGTGCAGGGGCCATGCTAATCTTCTCTGTATCATTCCAGTTTTTTAGTATATGTGCTACTGAAGGGAGCACTAATTACATATATTGTTTGTTTGTTTGTTTTTCTTTTTTTTGAGATAGGGTCTTGCTCTGTCACGCAGTCTGGAGTGCAGTGGTGTAATCATAGCTCACTGTAACCTTGAACTTCTGGGCTCAAGTGATCCTCCCACCTCAGCCTTCAGAGTAGCTGGGACTACAGGTATGTGCCACCACTCCTGGCTAATTTTTTTTCTTTTTTTTTTTTCTTTTTGTGTGTGTGTTCAAGTATCTGGCTAATTTTTTAAAATTTTTATAGAGAAAGGGTCTTGCTATGTTGCCCAGGGTGGCCTCAAACTCATGGCCTTAAGCGATCCTCCCACCTCAGCCTCCCAAAGTGCTGGGATTACAGGTGTGAGCCACTGCACCCAGCCTGCATTGTGTTTCTATGGGACAATGGTGCTCTAGAGGGTATTATGGGCACCCAGTTGGAATATGTGAATCTAAGCTTGGTCTTGAAGGGTGAACAAGAGTGAGCTAAGCATAGCTGGGCATGGTGGCTTGAGCCTGTAATCCCAGCTACTTAGGAGGCTGAGGTTAGAGGATTACTTGAGGCCAGAAGCTCAAGACCAGCCCAGGCAACACATCGAAACTCCATCCCTAAAAGAAAAAAAAAAAAAGGAGGCAAGGGCAGTCCAGGTGGAGGCAATATGCAATAAATGATGATAGGACGAATGATTATCCACGTGGACAAATTAAAATTAGGTCTCTATCTCATTCCATACTCAAAAATTAACTCCAGGTGCATTAGAGGTTTAAACATGGAAAAACAATTTGTTTCTGCAGAACCTTTTCTAGTGACTTCTGATTTAAATTATTTACTTATTTAGGTATTTTGTTCATATAGTTCAAAACTCAAAAGCAACAAAAGGTACACAGTGAAAATCTCTTATTCTGATTTCCAGTCACCGATTCTGCTCTCTGGAGGCAGCTGGTGTCAATCTCTTTTCAGCGTATCCTTTTAGAGATATTATTATTCATTTAAAAGCAAAAATACGAACACGCATAGGCCAGGTGCAGTGACTCACTCCTGTAATCCTAGTACTTTAGGGGGCCAAGGCAGGACAATCAGTTGAGTCCAGGAGTTCCAGACCAGTCTGGGCAACATAGCAAGACCCCATTGTTAGAAAAAATAAAAATTAGCAGGGCATGGTGACATGTAGTCCCAGCTACTCGAGAGGCTGAGCCAGGAGGATTGCTTGAGCCCAGGAATCTGAAGCTGCAGTAAGCTATGATGAAATAGCACTCTAGCCTGGGGTGACAGAGCAAGACCCTGTCTCAAAAAACACGCAACACACACACACACACACACACACACTAGGCAAAATTATAAACGCCGGGCATGGTGGCACAAGCTTGTAGTCCCAGTTACTCAGGAGGCTGAGACAAGAGGATGGCTTTGAGGCTGCAGTGAGCTGTGATGGTGCCACTGCACTCCAGCCTGGGTGACAGAACAGGACCCCAGCTCTAAAAGAAAAAAGAATTTTTTTAATCATAAACATTTTAGAAGAAAGTATGGATGAATCCCTTTGTGATCTTCATACAGGAAAGATTTAAAAAAAAAAAAAACAAGATGCCAAAAGAAGCACAAATTACAAAAGAAAAGATTGATAAATTTGGCATTAAAATTAAAAAGTTGTTTTCATGAAAAAATACCATAAAACAGAATGAAGACAAGCCTCACACTGGGAGAAAATATTTGTAACACAGATAACTGACAAAAATGATTGCTAACTGTAATATATTAATAGAAAGGACTATAAATCAGTGAGAAAAAGAAAAACAATTCGACAGAAAAATAGACCCAGGTAATTCATGGAAGAATCCTAGGGGGCCAATAAACTATGAAAAGATGTTTTTTCTTCACTAGCAATCAAGGGAATGCAAATTAAAACCATAGGGAAATTCTATTTCATGCTCATAAGATTGACAAAATGTAAACGTCTAGCAATATACCAGGTGTTGGTAAGGGTATGGACAACCAGGATCTCTTACGCCCTGTTGGTGTGTGTTAATGCAGCCACTTTGAAGAACAGTCTGGCAATAAATGTCAAAGTTGTACATGACTGTAAATGACAGACCTGGTAGTTAAAGGTGGGCAAGCCCCAAACTGCAGCTCAGCACATGAGCTAAAAAGACTCCCATTGGGGGTAAGGGCAACATACGTAACCTAAACATCTGTACCCCCGTAATATGCTGAAATAAGAAAAAAAAAGAACACCCCAAAAAAAGACTCCCACATATGTGCACAAGGAAGTATGTATAAGAATGTTAGAGCAGCATCACTTGTAGCAACAAAAACTGGAAGATGCCTGAATATCCATCAACAGCGGACTAAGCAATGGAAAAGTCTACAGCCATGAAAAATAATGTCGCGAAGCCTCATATATCAACACAGATTTATCTCACAATGTGGAATGATACAAGTTGCGGGAGGGTAGAAACAGTATGATACATTTATTTAAGGTTTGAAGACATGCAAGCTGATACTGTATATCACTTGGGGATAAAAACTTACACAGTGAAAGTAAAAGAAATACATGAAAATAATAAAAACCACGCCAGGCTGCAGTGGTGCATGCCTATAGTCCCAGCTACTCAGGAGGCTACTTGAGGCCAGGAGTTCCAGAGCCACCCTGGGCAATATAGCAAGACCTCATCTCTAATAATAATAATAATAATATAATTCCCAAATTCAGGATGGTGGTTATGGCAACAGGGCAAGGATTGGAGGGGGGAATATATAGGGCTGTCGCTATATTGAGAATATTTCTTAAGCAGCACAGTGGTGTTATGCAATTCAGTATACCTTTTTTTTTTTATTATTGTTTGTTATTTATAGGGGTACAGGTGTTTAGGTTACGTGTGATGCCCTTGCCCCCCCTTCCCCCCAAGTCCCAGTCCCAAGCATGTCCATCTCTCGGAGGGTGCGCATTGCACCCTTTGTGTATGCATATATCCGTCCCCTCCTCCCCCTCGCCCCTCCCCCTTCCCCCTCCCTCCCTACCCGACATCCAATAGATGCTATTCTTAT
>RJWJ010033164.1:0-18063 GCA_004363605.1 Indri indri
TTTGCTTTGTCCTTCACACACTCCCCTAGGGCATTATTTCAATCTCAGTGGCTTTAAATACCATCTGTATACATGTCACCAACATACATATTTCTACCCCAGACCGCTTCTCTGAACACAGAAAATATATGTCTAACAGCCTTCTTGACATCTCTGCTTGATATCTCACGGGTAACTCAGATAGATTTAACAGATCTAAATTTCAACTCTGAATCACCCTTTCTCCAAAACCTGTCCCAAATCTATTCTATTCCAGGGCCCTGTGTTTCAATAAATTCTACTTTCATGCAACTATTTGCTCAAACCAGACATTAAGGAGTCATCATTGATATCTCTCTCTCTCTCATCATCATGCACATTCAATCCATTAAAAAACCTACTTGATTATTTCTCTACAACATCTGTTTTGTGTCTGTCTACTTCACCCACCTGCACAGCTCTCACCCTATGCCAAGCCGCTGTCGTCTCCCACCTGAAACACTGCAATAGCCTTTTCACTTGTCTCTCTGCTTTGACCCTCGGCTCCCTTCCCTCTGTTCTCCACACAGTAACTAAAGTCATATTTTGCATCTGAATTCAAAATCCTTAACATGGTCTACAGAACTCTTCACGATCTAGCCCCAGTCTGTTTCCCAGTTTCATTGTGAGCCATTCTTCCTGTCACCAGCTACATTCAGCTTGCTTGTGCTTGTGTGTTCTCTCTCTCTCCCCATTGCTTCCTTTGTTCTCTTCCCCTCCTTCTTTCCTTCCTTCCTTCCACCTCTCCTTTCTCTCTCCTCCCTTCCTTCTGCCCGCCCTTCCTGCTTTCATTCCTTCCTTCCTTCCTTGCTTCCTTACTTCCTCATTTATTCAAGCACATGGATCTTTTTCTACCCAGGAATAACGTATAAGTTATTTCCTTTGAGTGAAATGTAGCATCCCTTGCCTTCACTTCCCGCAACTCCTCAGCTGATTCCTACTCATCCTCCAAGTCTTTATTAACACTTGTTTGGGTTATCTATTGATGCTTAACAAATCATGCCAAAACTTAGTGGCTTAAAACAAAAAACATTTTATTCCATCATGAATTATCAATCTGCGCTGAACTGAGAAAGGGGATTCTTCTGCTATTCTTGACGGTGAGCATTCATGTGGCCATATTTAGCTGATGAGTCCACTGGTGTCTGGGACCTTTCCCCTTCTATCCTATCCTTTCCATGTGGACCCTTCCCATGGTCCCATCAAGGTCTCTCCAGCAAAACAGCATAGATAGGACACATTACATGACAGTTGAGGGACCCTGTAGGGTAAACACAGAAGCTTCTAGGACGTTTTAAGGCTTAGCATCAGCAGTGGCACATTCTATTGCTGAAAGCTTGTCATAGGGACTATTCAAGGAGATGGATACTTAGAAGTGTGGTTCCTTGGAGCCACCAATGTACCAGATCATGAAAATACACCTTAATAGAAATTAGCTTTTATTTGAGGGATAGGAAGTGGTCACCTAGCCCGGCAATACAGAAAGGAATAGAAACATATCTGAAATTGATTTATTAACTTATTACAGCTTCCATATGGAAGAGAAAAGATAAGGGAATCCAATAATCACAGTATGTGCTTTGGTCTTGGTGACTGAAGATTTGATTTCAAGGGAAGAAATGAGTCATTTTATTGTTTTGTTTACCAACTTTGCTCCAAAATCTTTAAAGTAAGAGAATTTGACTTTGGCCACATAATTAGCAAATGGTCACATTTACAAAAGAAAGTGTATTTAACTCTTTTGGACTACAATTTAACCAAACCAAAAATGTTTGATTACAGATCATTTCTTAAACATTTTCAACAATACCTATTGAAATATTCATTGCAAGATTGAAAGACAGGTTGTGTCCATTTCTAGCAAACAGAGTGTGTTATTATTATTATCATCATTATTATCAATATCGGTGTTATCATCATTATTATAATGCCAGTTAATAGCTGTTCGATACAACCAGACTAACAAGAATAAAAATTAACAAACAAGCAGACACACAACACTGTAGTTAGCCTGGAGTAGAGTTCAGGTCTCAGCCACCTTGCAAGAAAATTAAATGCTTGAACACATTATGAAGGATGTTCATCTATTGTCCATCCAGTCATCCATTCTGTGACCAATGGTTTGATGTCAGCTATGTGCCAAGCATGGTGAGAGGCATGCGGTCCTGCTTACACATGAGCACATCATGGGCCCACCCCCGAGTAGCTTGCTGTCTCTGCTAATTGTTCTATTATGCATGACTGTAATCCAACTCTATACAATTAAATAAACCTATCAGAAAAGCATGGGGAATGAAAATATAGAGGGATAAAACCTATTGAGAAAGAGGTTATTTTTAACAGCTGTATTAGTGCTTTATATAGTATATTTCAAGTCATAAAAGATTTTGCCATGGATATTTAGGGCTATTTCTTACAATTTTCATGGAACTCTTGAGATGTAGGGGAAATGGTTGAAGACTGAAAATCCTACTTGCAACTTTTTGTATGTTTGTTTTCCAAAGCCGGTTTGGCTTCCTGAAGCATTGTGGAGTGTTATCAGAATTTCTGGACAATACAGTGTCATTTAGAGATTATTGGCATTCCATTATCACAACTGAAAAATATCTCGGGTGGCCACTGGACAGTTTATAGGTTAATAAAACAATCTTTGTAAAGAAAACAATGTTTGAAACAATTTTCGTTATTAGCAGTCTGAACCAAACTTTTGATTGGAAGTGTAAATATGTGAAAAATAAAATAAAATAAACTTCTCTCATATAAACAAATATTGTGGTATTGATATTTCTGTGTATGTTTGTATTTTATACATACAGGATCTTTGAGAACATTTTCCTCTTAATTGGAGAGAAAATACCCATCATGAGAGTATAGCTTTCAATTTCTTTTTCTTGGTAAATCAAAACTCATCGAATACTTCGATTCATTTCTCTTCTTCACTACCTGTCCAAAAAAAGTTCTAAGTATATCATAAAAAAAAAAAAGTGTAGTGGAAAGGATGGAAATTGCTAATCGGAAATTCCCTTTAAGTCTGACATTTGGTTTTAGTAACGCCTCTAAATATCCACAGACGCTATCTTTAATCAAACATTTTTATCTACAAAATTGAACTGGAAATTGCTTGTTAATGCCTAGTTAATAGCCCTTTTCTTTTCTAACAGCTAAGAAAAATCTCATTTCAGAATAGAATTAACTAGAAAATGACAATTCTTAGAATTTATGGCTCTTTTCCTAGTTTGTATCCAAACCCATCTAAGCTCTTTCTGATCAAATTGAATAAGAGCATGTGCTTTACAGTCAATCTAACTTCACTCGAGGCGTGTGTTTAGGCCAACTTGTATATTATAAAAGGAAAAAGACATTTTCTTGTCTTCTTTTCCACTTATTTAATTATGGAAATCAGGGTTTTCTTGATTCTGTCAAGATATAATGCTTCTTTTGCAATGTGTCAGCTAAAGATACTATATTAAAATGCCATTTAACTCTTATAGAAAATAAATATTTACAAATCATTTCATTCTTTATTGTATTTTTTGGGCTTTGTATTATATTTTACTTAACTATATTTTCAAGCAAAATCTTACCTAGCACTTTAAAAAGAGTTCACAAAATGGTTTGGACACTATAAAATGGTATTTAGTCCATTAGGGTTAACACCAAACAGTATACATATGGCATTTATTGGATCCAGGGGTAAGAAGAGAAAGTAAAATATAAACAGTAACAAGCAAGCTCACACCTATACTTCGTGCTTATAAAACATATTTAAATTATTCATAGAGTAAAAAAAAGATAAGTATATTTCTTCTAGTGTATTAACTCTGCTGCTAGCCAAAAGATACTTATTTTTCTCTTTTTACCTCAATCCCTTAAATCTCTCATTGCTCTGCCTTATAGCAATCAATAAATCACACGCCAGACATTAGGGCTCAAGGTCCATTGTAAATAACCAACAGGGTTCTGTCCCTCTATGAGGTTTGTTTTGTGATATATTATGTGTATAGAAACTGGTGGTTTGGAATATAACGAATGTGTGTTAGAAAGTTTCCCGTGACCATTCCCTCATGAATCTATTCCTGGTCTTTGTCAAATCAAGAAATTATAGGAGCTTTCCAAAAATAAGTTCAAAATTTTATGTTACCCTATAAGTGTATGTCCAAAAGAGCTTGTAATAAATTACAAACTCCTAAGAGAAAAGGGATTATGTTTATGTATTGTCTCTGTCTTACACACAATGAGTCAGTGTGGTAAAATGGAAGGAAGATTTTGGAATTAGAACAACTTAGATTGGAATCTGAACTAAATCACTGAGGAAGTCACTTTGCTCCTTTGAGCATTTGTTTCCTCATTTGTAAAGCGAGAACAATAATATGAACCACATGGGTTGGGCATTACCTGCTGCATTATGGCTTTCTGGATATCTTTTAAACTGTCCTCTGCACCAACTACTTTACACATATCATCTAGTTATTTCCCACTAATTGCTCCCATCTTGCCTTTGGTGCCATTCCTAGGTAAATAGGTCACTAACTCTCTCTAGCTTATTCTAGAGGAAATTCGTGTTTTTAATACTTTCCTAAGACTGTACTCCTCTTCTTTGGAGAAGGAGTTGGCAGACTACAACCCATAGACCAAATCTAGACTGTCCCCTGTTTTTGTCAGCAAACTTGTATTAGGACATAGCCACGTGCATTTATCAAACGTGTTGTCTGTCACTGCTTTTGCCCCACAACTTCTGAGTTGAGAGGACACAGCAGAGACTGGCTGGCTGGCAAAGCCTAATATTTGTTATCCAGCCCTTTACAGAAAAAAGTTTGCTGACTCTTACTTTATATAATTTATTTTATTTTTCAATGTTGCAAAATTAGTGAGACTATTTATAAAATGACTCTCTCCCCTGTTAGGATACAAACTACACTAGAAGATGGACCTTTTCTCTTCTTGATTTTTACTGGTTCCTTACCACCAATCAAGCTCAGCATCTGAAATACAGCTACCATTCAATAAATGTTGAACAAACCAAATGAAGACACAAATGAATGAATGAATGAACGAGCCAACAGGTACATTTACTTAACTTTAAAATTACCCTGGTTAGATGGTAGCGAGCACAACAGAAATTAAAGTGGACGAAATTTTCATACATCTTCAGACTATTGAGATAAAATACTATGGGTATAACCAGTTTAAGTGTTATAAATTACGTAATTGTACATTCAGCATTGTCTAACCTACACACCACAGTTTGAAAGAGACCTCGTTATGAATGAGCTTTTCATGAAGCTCATACATTATGGACTTTATAAAACATGCATAAATTAAATAACCATTTGTCCCACATTAAAATACTTCAGTGACATATGAATAATATGCATGCAAAGGCTAGATAACTAATTATGAGGGAATTACTTGCTTTTTATTCAATTACTTTTGGCATCACCTCTGCTGCATTTCTGCTTTGGTGTATATTATTGCTCCCCCCTTCCACTTCCTGCTTTGCATAAACAATATATCAGAAAGCATTTTGCAGCGAATGCCCAGCAGCTCCTGGCCTTGAAGAGCTTATTCGCCTAATTGTGCATCCCTTGTGGATTTTTCATAATACTTTACAGATCTAATTTAAATACTTTTACAAATTCATCAAATACATTCTCCGAGGCACATTTACTCAGCTTACTTTTGAAACTTCTAATGAATTCTCTCGATATGTAATTTTATACTCAGCATCATGATTTGAATTAAATATTATTGAACAAGGTGTTCATTATTGGATGTGAATTATAATTAGAATGATAGGCAACCTTAACTATGATAATAGTTTTAGTCAATTTCCTGTGGGACTTCCAGTTTTCAATCCAGTACAAAGACCAATACCCTCTGCTAAAAGTCTGTTATAAGGGTTACAAGTAAATTAAGCAATGTCAGTTCTAGCTGCTTAAAAGCTAGGATTAGCAGATACAATTTAACTCTTAAAAGGCAAATAGCAGGCTGTCACGGTGCTATGAATCAGCAGTGCAGGATAGCTGACCTGCTTTATACGCAATTTAGCATCCTGATATTGAGAGATGACCTAGATTTTCCAAGAACCAAATGTGAGCCTTGTAAATGATTGCTGTAGCCGTTGATTTCACATATACATCAATGGAAGCAACGAAGGTGGACGTTAAAGGAAACCCGAGTACCTGACACATTTTCTATTAAAATACATTCATGTCTTTAACATTATAAAGAGATATGCAGATAAAAAGCTTCTTTTACAGTAGTTGTGTTAGTGTGATAGAATTATGGCATTTTTCTTTTCAAATATTTTAAATGTAGTCATTATACTTAATACGAAAAACACATGAATAAATATGTGAATAAAGGAAAGGGCAAAGTCTACTATAATCAGATACCCTTGATTTATTTTCATCCAATGGCCATTTCGACAGAATGTGATATGAATCTCCAAGAGTATAGTGGTTTTCAGATTATTGAGGCCGGATTGTGAGGGGAGACTCTAATTAACTTTCTAAGTATCTATCGTCTCATTATAAATGACCTAGGATGATTCTTTACACCTAATATTTGTTCATTAAATGTCAACTCCCTTCTCCCTTTGTGAATAATTATGTGCAAGTCAAGGTTGGTGAACATATTAAATCTTTCTCTTTTCTAACTCTGTATTTTCATTTATAATGTAGTCACCCGTGGTAAATTTGTCTTTAACTGGACAACACCTCAAAATAGTGCACACTACTACTATTCAGGAATAAGGAAGATCTCCTGCCAATAAATTACTCTTTTTAAATCGGTATTTTTCATGTGGGATGCTGGGGACATTTAAGGGTTTGCTACACTGGAGTGTAACATGTTCATGACATGTTCATGATATAGCCTGTCAAAGTGGCTTTAAAAACTAAAGCTGTGTCCTCTTATTTCACATCACTGATTTCCTGTAATTTTGTCAACCATAATTAGGTCTGTTTCCTTTTACCCAAAGCCTCCCTCCTATGAGACACTGTAAGGCCAACCTAGTGTTAAGTCTACCCCTTTAATTCTTTCATCCCATCTCCGTTATCTCCCACCTCTTATAATCCCAATCTTACACTGGAACTCACATGAAAACAAAACGACTTCTCCCATCTCAACAATACAGAAACACTCTTTCCTTTCCTCATTTTGGGTGTGCTTGTTTGTATACATCTGCAGAAATGCTGCCATATATGTGAAGAGACTATACAAGTCTTTTTGGGAGGGAAGAAAACCAGGGACTAGGTGAAAAATGTCTCATGCTCAACAACTGAATAAACCATGAATAGTGATCTAAGGTAGTGAGGATTCATTCATGATTCCTTACCAGTAGATCTAGATATGATTATCACTGTTAGTCACACTTAGAGGAAAAACTATTTAAAAAATGTAGGCTGATTAGCACAGGAGTAATAAGATTTCCTTGTAGCACATGTCATATGAGATATGAGGAATTTGCTTATTTTCATGACTTCTTGTTGAAGCAAGAGAAAGGGACCCAGCATCTGGGACCGTTTCTTTCACCCCCCAGCACTGGCATCTCACATTGACCACCAAGGTCAAGAATTTTTCAGGAAAGGCAAATACAAGAGGCTTCCATTCTCACTGTCTCTCTTTAAAACTTCATAAAAAGAGAAAAGAAATTCTGAAAATTCCAGCATAACTTCTGTTGCCTGAGTTACCAGAAAAATAAATAAATGAATAAAACCCCTATTTCTTCACAGCAGGTCCCCAGATATGTGGCAGACATTCCTTAAAAAAAAAATGTTTTAGAAGTTACAGCAACATGGCCGAGTGAGTTGAGGCGGACTCACAAAACATAGAAATGTTGGATAAAAATGTAATAAACGCATTTTATATACATAGATATACTCAAAGAAAGAAAGAGAAATCTGTCAGTGCTGGAAATGAAGGAGGGAGGTCTGAGGCAGAGCTGTAACAGCCTGAGTCGGTGCCCCAGGGGGTACAAATGGTATAGACTCAGATACGGCCCTACGGACTAACAGCGAGATGTCAGTGTCCACACAGGGCTAACGCTGTCTCTCTCTGCACCAGACAGGGAGCTGGAAAGAGACCCCCACACAAAGCCGAAAATCCTGAAGGTCTCTCTTAAAAGGGAAATGGAGAGTCTCTTCCTACAGACTCTGAGAAGCAACAAGGAAGATTTGCATCTGCTCTGCCTCAGGCTGGAAATTGATCCCTCAGTTATGGGCAGATTGAAATCTACCTTTGTGAACTGTGGAGTAATAGATGCTAAATTGAGAAATTAACATATAAAACTTAGAATGATAAAATCACTCGGTTTTTGAGAGAACTTCTTTATAGGTATACTTTTACAACTCAAGGAGTATGGGACTTCCACAAGGGGGGAAAAAAACCCACAGGAGATAAGCTCACAAAAAATATTTTAACCATACAAGTAAACAAATCACCAGAGGGTATGGTGCACCAACAATAATCAAAAGAATTCGAACTTACGTGAACCTAAGATGACAGCATTATTTTTTTAAAACATCCAAAATATTTGTGTTTATAATGATTGCATCTATAGAATAATAGATTCAATAAAGGCAATTATAAATTTAAATGGGCAAATGTGAAAAAGAAAAATATGTATAAATGTGAGAAATATAGTCACTTAAATTCACAACTCAATGGATAAGTATAAAACATATAAAAACTTTGGAGAATCTTATGAATCAGAAGATAACTTGTAAGATTACTCACAGTGGAGCTAATTTTGACAAAAAGATGGAAAATGTGAACTAGAGAAATGGAAGTGAGAGGAAGAGTCCAATATATATCCAGTAGGTGTTCCAGAAAGACTATTATTAGAACAGGGGAGAAGCAATATTCTTAGAGATACTAGCTAAGACTTTCTTATAACTAAGGAAAAATTGGACTCCTCAGTTCGAATAAACATAATGATCTGGATTAAGACTCATTCTTAGACCCATTTAATAAAACTACACATAATTTAAGAAAGTTTATAAAACAACTGGAAGTTTCAAGAGATTATACTCAAAGGAATTAAAAACTACCTGACAGCAGACCTATCAACAGCAACTAGAGAGGCCAGAAGAAAAAGACAAAAAAAAATCTGTGGAATTGACAAAAGATTAGAATAGACCAGACAAACAGATCCAAGAGCCTAGAAACACATTCATATGTGCAGAGATGGTTAGTTTGTAGTAGAAATGTAAATTCACAGCACGGGGTGGGGGGCGGGGAAGAAAAACTGTTCAGTAAGTAATTATAAAACCTTGCTTATTCGCATTAAAAAAGATAAAATTTGATCCTCATTTCAAAAAATACATAAAAATAAATTTCAGATACCTTAGTAGATGCAGGCACCCCATCCATATTCCCTCAGCATCAGATTTCAATACTTGCCAACATGTCCTATGCAGGCACCTGGACTCTGCCTATGGGCTTTCTCTCGCCTCCTCTGGACCAGGCCCGGCAGTTAATATCCCTGCAACATCCCTGAGTCAATGGCAGATGGATGTTGGACATTCATTTTCTGCCCCTCATGAAGGACAACTCAGATTCCACACTGTCTTCCAGGGTTTCCCATAAAGATCGAACCTCAGTGGCCCACACTATAACCTGCTTGATAACGCGTTTTTACTAGTTTCTTTCCTTTCCTTGTCTAAATGTTCTCATTTCTCTATCAGTGTTGTCTGGCTTCAGGTCCCATGGAAACTGATTTTAATAGAATTATTGTCCTGGGCTCTGCTTTTAGGAGAGCCCAACCTATTAGGTTGGTGCAAAAGTAATTGTGATTTCAAATCGTGAATTTTAAATCATTATAACTAGACTCAAACACCTCTTTATTAATCAAAATAAGAACCATTACGATCAACACATTTTTGCCAACAAGAAATAAGTTTGTTTATTCCTGTAACGTTAAAACCCATGCTCTGGGATTTGATTGTCTCCTGGAAAGCATTTTCTGCCTCCTGCTGGTTGTGGAAGCATTTTCCCTGCAAAAAGTTGCCAGATGGTTGAAGAAGTGGAAGTCGGTTGACAAGGGGTCAGGTGAATATGGCGGATGAGGCAAAACTTCGTAGCCCAATCCTTTCAACTTTTGAAGCGCTGGTTGTGTGACATGCAGTCAGGCATTGTCATGGAGAATTGGGCCCATTCTGTTGATCAATGCCAGCTGCAGGCATTGCAGTTTTTGGTGCATCTGATTGATTTGCTGAGCATACTTCTCAGATGTAATGGTTTCACCAAGATTCAGAAAGCTGTAGTGGATAAGACCAGCAGCAGACCACCAATCAGTGACCATGACCTTTTTTTGGTGCAAGTTCGACTTTGGGAAGTGCTTTGGGGCTTCTTCTCGGTCCAACCAGTGAGCTGGTCTTTGCTGGTTGTTGTATAAAATTCACTTTTTCTCACACGTCACAATCTGATTGAGAAATGGTTCACTGTTGTGTAAGACAAGAGGTGACGGCACTTCAAAACGATGATTTTTTAAAAATTTTTTGTCAGCTCATGAGGCACCCACTTATTGAGCTTTTTCACCTTTCCAATTTGCTTCAAATGCCGAACGAGCATGGAATGGTCAACATTGAATTCTTCGGCAACGTCTCGTGTAGTTGTAAGAGGATCAGCTTCGATGATCGCTCTCAATTGCTCCTTGTCAACTTCCTGTGACCAGCCACTGCACTCCTCATCTTCAAGGCTCTAGTCTCCTTTGCAAAACTTCTTGAACTACCACTGCACTGTACATTCATTAGCAGTTCCTGGGCCAAACGCATTGTTGAAAAAAGAATGGCTAGATGACAGCGCGGGTCAGCAAGGGTCACCTTATGCAGGTCCTGGCAATCAATCACAAGCCATTTAAAGGCTTTAATCAGGAAGATGATTGGCTAAAAGAGATTCTTCCTTGGTAGGTGGATAATGGGTTGGAGGGAGGCAAGAATTGAAATGGGAAGTGAATCAGAAAATCACAGTAGTCTATGGAAGAGATGGTGGTGGCTTGGCTCGAGGTAGTAGCAGTAGACACGGAGAAAAAAAGAACAGATTTGGCACCAAATAATTCTGAAATGGAATTGACTGGGCATCTTGTTAGAATTCCTGTTCATAGTGAGACTTGAGAATAGTTTAAACCTTTTTCTAAGAATATACCACTAGTCTATATTTGATCAAGATACAATCTTGATCAAATATAAACAAACACATGCTCTTGTTGAAAAAAGGCTACACGTTCATTATGACTCTTTACTATTTTTTGGAATCAGCAGTAAACCGTTGTTAAAAATGCTAGTAATAACTTCTTTCTGAACTTTTTCAATGAGACCATCATCAAACTCCTTTGCCCTCTTGTGTATGTGAGCAGGCTTCTTCCCAGTTCTCTTTCCTAAAGAGGTCAAAGAGGGCAACGTTCCCTTTGAATGAATTGATTTGCTCTCATATTCCCCATTCCTGCTTTGCAAGGTTGGTTGCTTGCCATACCCCCACCTTTTAGTCCTTTCCCCCTCCCCACACAAACCATTCAAACACAGTTCTTTACTGACCAAGCAGTACTCAGTTGGGTGACCATCAAATCAGATTAAATCTTGAGTAGGCAAGACCTACTCAAGCAATTTTTGAATAATTGGTAACCAATTTCAGAAATATTTTTGGTTTTAGCCCCTAATAAACTCTTTAAATTCTGTTCTTTAATAATAACAAAAGATGATTTAAACCAATTGGGTATGAAGTTTAGAAAATTCTCCTTTCAATACTAAGTACCTTTCTAACTTTCTCTCAATGCAATTCCTTTATCAGTTTTACTGAGACTGGCCCTGACATCAAGTGTTCAATAATTCATTCAAAATAATTTTTTTTGCCAGTTATGTTCTCAGTGGATGTACTGGTTATTCTATTAGTACATAATCCCTCATTTTCATATTCTTGATTAAGTAATTACTTTAGATGTCCCCCAGTAAAATGCATTTGATGTCTTTTGCTAAAATCACTTAAACAGTAGATTAGGTTCCCTTTCTGCACCTGAGACTTTCCTTCTTACTCTAGGAAAAAAATGTATTAGCAACAGTCTTGAATATTTATTTTAAATTTCTCATATATTCATATGCCAAATGCCCTAAGTCTTTATTGCCTAATTTTGGATCCTTACTTAATCAATAACATTATAATATATCCCAGACATTTTTCCTGAAAGAATCTGCTCCATTGGGTTAGTAATTTGCCTGCAATCCCAATGAACTGAATTTATATAAAAAATTTATTTACTTGATTAGTGACTTATATAAAATTTTAAAGCTATATACTTATTTAAATAAATGGAATTTAAAGAACTTCTGGAATGGTATCAACCATTTTAATAACTCATAAATTACCATGCTTTTATATTCAAAGGGTTTTTCATTATATTTGAAATATCCTTCCTTCCTAGCAATGACCTGGAAACATATAAGAAGACTATAAACACCATATCAATCAGCAAAGTGGGTTGTTATGTTGGGAAAACAATGTTGATGAATCTTTCACAGGATTTTTCAAAATTAGAGATAATAAATACCACCTGTTAAAAATATCAGGATACACCCCTGAGAAGTAATATTCAAAATGTCTAGAAAGGGACCCGTGAATCCACCTTAATAGCAAGCTCCCCAAGGAAATATTTTTCACATCAATATTTGAGAACCACTGACGTCGACTACATCAGTGGACAGATGTTAAATGGCCATATATTAATAACAAGTCACTAGAAAGAGAATAATATTAACCTATTAATTCTAGGGAGGATTGAAATTGTGCTGTTGATACAAAGGAGATTTCTGCATGGATCACATTTTTCTCTATTCCAGCTCTTCTGTCAAAGCAAAGAGAGAAACTGTAAAATTATAGTAAAAATAAAATCTAGTACAAATATCCGACTGACGAGTTACCTTAAAATTTTAGGAATATGGTATCAAACACTGAATTACAAATACTTATTTCATCAAATGAGATTAAAACATGGCAAGCCTAATGATAGCTGCCTCTTGAAATCAAATGGTATTGTCTGTGATGGCATGAAATTTCCCGTGATTTAAAGAGTGACAGGGCCACATAGCCACTTGCTGAGAATATTTCCTGTAATTCTGCCTCTCTTCTTGTCCAGGTGTCATTATTGTGTAATCAAAAAGAAATCAAGTTATTCTACTGATGCTTCTTTCTTATTTTTCTGAAATTTGTCCTTTTCTTGTAAAGGGTGATGAACAAAATTCTAAGTGCAATATCACTACATCTGAAAACTATACTTTCATAGAAGAAAAAGGAAAGTGTGATGTAACAGCCCATTTTTCTCTATGTGTATTTGGAAGTAGCGACTTATTTGAAGGGGACCGAGGATAATGCAGAGTTAAAATTTCAGAGTTCTCACCCCCACACATAATGATAGCACCAACTTATGGAGAAGCAGGACCAATCTGACAGACAATAGATGCTTAAGAAATGTTTGAAGAATTAGTGGATAGATGAGTGAATGAGATTTGATAGAAATCTGTAAATTAGAAAAATAAGGTGAAGTCATAAATAAATAATTAAGACCCAAAGAGAGGGATGTCTAAAGACCACAAACTCCAAAAGCCTTTAGGTATTAAGTCAATGTAGGGAAAAGGATAAGAAGGGCAAAATTCAGGTGCTTTTAGTTGGATGACCAAAAAAAAAAAAAAAAACAAAACAAAAAAACAAAAACAAAAAACAAAAAAAACGTATCATTAACAGATACAGGGCAAGTAGAAGTAAGCTGGTTTCTGGTAAAGTTGAAAATGTATGTCTTGAGTTTGAGATGGCGAGGTGCCAACATAAAACTGAAGCTTATGGAGAGATCAGAGGTGGGGAAAATATTTAAAACTTGGTAGTGTCATAAACTGGATGTGTCCCCTCAAATTCATGTGCTGAAACCTAACCCTAGCATGATGATATTAGGAGGTGGGGCCTTTGGGAAGTGATTATGTAATGAGGGCGGAGCCCTCATGAATGAGATTAATGCCCATATAAAGGAGACCCCAGAAAGCCCCTTTGCTCCTTCCGACATGTGAGGACACGGAGACACGGTGGCCATCTAAGAACAAGGAAATGGGCCTTTGCTATACCAAATATGCTGGCACCTTGATCTTAGACTTCCCAGACTCCTGAGCTGCAAGAAACAAATTTTTGTTGTTTATAAGCCAACTAGTCTATGGCAATTTTGTTATAGCAGCCCAAATGGACATATAATAATAAGACATATAATAATACTTGAGAACCTGCCATGTGCAAGGTGCTGTGTTACGCAGATTCATCAACCCTCTGCATCATGAAACCTTTGAACGGTGGTTATTTTTCTTCCCATTTTACATATAAGAAACTGAGGCTTGCTCAGGGCCATGCAGTGTTTAGTGCACACAAATTACAAACAGTTAAGAACTTCTTTCTGAATGTCCTTTAATGGCCAACATAAATCACATGTGTGCCTGACGCGAAGGCACCACTCTTCAACTATTTTTCCGCACCAGCACTCTTCCACTGCTCTCCTTTTTATTTTTTTAATTCCTGCCCCCCCAACACTTCTGCTCTCCCCTTCCACCCCCCCACTGCTCTTCTGACTGCATATTTTGCATAGAGGATTTCAAATGGAGTCCAGTGAAGATTAAAACTGGTTCTCAGAAGGCCAGGGTTTAATTCTGCATGTGAGTCTTACAGGGTAACACCTTTCCGATACATACGCCATTGATAATTATGTCGTGAAAATTGTTGGGAAATAAACATGGATAACTATAGATTTTCTGAGTTTGTAGGGGAAAAAGAGCATAGTACAAATTCAAGGTAATTAATACTTATGTTTCATATGATTTTTTTTTTCTTAGACATAAGCCTTACTGTGTTGCCAAAGCTGGATTTGAACTCCTAGGCTTAGCGATCCTCCCACCTCAGCCTCCTGAGTAGCTGGGACTATAGGCATGTGCCACTGTGCCAGTTTCATGTGCATTTTTTTGCATTAAAAATAAATAAACCAGTGAAGCTAATTTAATTATCTCTAGTGCCAGCATCCAGGATCCATGAAATTTTAAGATAATTTCCTACAGGGAAACACTACATAGAATATATTGAAAATTTCTGCATAAAAAAGCTTTTTAGTGTATTTTCCTTTCAGCAACTCCACTTAGCATTCCTACACTCTCCTTTGTAGTCTTTGTATTGATCTATGTTTTCCTCACTCTAAAAGCTATACTAAGCCCAGATATTTAAATTTTCTCCTTGTCCATTCTATGACTTTACCCAACATATAGGAATTTCTTCCATGTTTGAGAAACTTCCACTTTATACCTGAATATACCATTATACCATTAAGAGTATATTCTCAGAAACATACTTATGTTCAAGAATTACTTTTTTAAATTAAAATGCATTGGGCAACAATTTTATGTACATAAACAGAAACTTAAGAAAACTTCAAAAGCCTATGATTTAGATAATAGCAACAGCTGGCCGAGTGTTCTATAGCCTCGCTCTGTTACACATATAAAACATTTTTATATCAAGGTTGTCAAAGATGTGGGGAAAGTAGCATTCATACACACCGCTAGTGTGAATTTAAATTAGAAAAAGTACAATCCAACAGTAATAATCCACACTGAAAACGTGTATACCCTGTGACCACACAATTTCACTTCTCACCATCTACTCTATTTCAATATTAGTCTAGATATATAAAGATACATGTACTCGTTTCCATAGAGAATATTAAAAAATAGCAAAATATCCACAAGAAATAATGAATAAAATATGGTCACGTAATATATACCATGGAATAGTACCTAATAAGTAAGGAATATTAAATAAAATGAAAAGATACCTACAATATATTGTAAAATGAAAAAAAGCAAATTAGAGAATACATTTAACAGTATAAAACCATTTTAAAAATTAGATCTATTAGTACGTGTGTGCGTGTATGTATACAGCCATGCACAGCGGAACAATTCAATCAGTGATGGACCACATATATGATAATGGTCTCATAAGATTATAACACCAGATTTTTACCGTTCCTTTTCTATGTTTAGATACACAACTACTTAGTGATGTGTTACAGTTGCCTACAGTGTTCAGTACGGTCACATGCTGTACAGGTTTGTAGCCTCGGAGCAATAAGCTCTACCCTCTAGCCTAGGTGTGTAGTAGGCTGTACCATCTAGGTTTATGATGTTTGTACAATGACAAAAATACATAAGGACGCATTTCTCAGAATATATCCCTATCGTTAAGTGAGATATGACAGTACCTGAGGGTGTATAGAAAAATGTCTGGATAGTTAACCAGCAAACCATTACAGGAATTACTTCTGGAGAATGCGATTGCTTGGGAGACGTGGGATGGGCAATTTCATTGTATACCTTTCAAATCTCTATTGTTTAATTTGTTATAGTAGCCATGTATTCCTTTCATAATTAAAAAAACTCAAAACCATATAAGGTTAAATTATGTATATTAAAACTTTCGCAGGTATGGGAAGGAGAAGATCTAAGTCCAAAAAAATACATTTGTGGCAACACGATGTCTTAAAGCATTATAGAAATCACCTGGGTAAACACACATGGTGCTTAAAGTTGGTGCAGAAAGATGATCGGAGCAGGCTTCCCCTTTCAGAGCCACTGCTGAATTTAACTTCCAGGAAGAAAATGTTGGCAATGCCACAGGCAGTTTCTATCTCTTGGTGGCAGAGTATGGGGCATTCCATCAGCAGAGCTGATCTGCCTCATTGTGTTTGGGGGCGTGTTCCAGCATCTCTGTGCTGTTTTAGATCGCCATGACACAGCAGTACAGTGTCATGCTTACCCTCTCTCTAGCTCTCTTTTCTCTCTCTTTTAGGACGAAAATAACGAATTTTCTAAAAGGAAGTACTGGAACACGACTCATGCATTTTTTTCAAATTTGAAAAGTAATCAAATCACTTCTGAATATTGTATATTTCATAAAGTGTGCAAATCGCTACATCTAAAAATATTAAGAAATGGCCATCAGCCTTACAAATAGCTCATTTCTTTTACAAATTTTAATGTAGATTTATCTACATTGGAGAACTTACTTGGTGCCGTTATTTTCTGTTGGCATATGCGAATGTGAACATATTATTTGACAACAAATAAATTATCCTCTTACTCTCCCCACTTTCCATTGATTATCTCACTCCTGGTCCGGGGCCATGAATCGAGGCTATTTATTAGCTCTAACTGATCGATTGACTCTTAGTTACTTACAGGCAACATCTTGCTAGCTGTTGCTTTTTGTCAGATAATCATAACTTGACTTTGTAAATGCAGCTTTAAAAGAAGGGAAAGAGAAAAAATATACTTTTCATAAAAGGCTCAAGTTTTAAAAAGATACAATTCAACATAATTATAGCAAGCAATTACAAAACGCCTATTCATGAATCTGAAGAGATTACCTATAATCACATTAATGTGGTTGTAGCCTAGACTTATAAAGCATGGCTGATGTGGAGGATTTAACGTGCTTTCTCACGCCAAACCAACCATGGACTATCTTTTTAAAAATAGACACAGAAGTAAATGCCATTGTAATCTCACTCTTCTTTTTCTGCTTCAATCACTTTCTACATCATTAAGATTTTCTGGGTAGGGGGTATTCTTGTCTCATGCTGGAGGCTTTTAAAGGTTTCTTTCTAGAACAGCATCACACCTGGCAACCGCTGGGAGGTGGGTTATGACTTCGAGTTTTTGTTCTCATCACTTCAGGTCTAATAGGACAACTAATAGGTCAGGTGGGATATTCTGAAATGTAATTTTTTAAATTGCTTTAAGTACTTCTGACCAAAACCCATTAACCTTCACGCATTTCTACCAGAAAAGCAGGAAAAGACTCTTCAGAGGCTTGGCCATACTGTGCCAGCCAAGTGCTCCCAGCCCTGTGTGGCACACCTGGTGGATTTGTGATAATGAGCAAAATGCCCTTTGTGGGTGTTCAAATTTTGCAGATTAGCAAGTGAGAGAAAAACTTGATTTAAAAGGCAAGCATATATTTGTTTGTTTG
>RJWJ010033165.1:0-18066 GCA_004363605.1 Indri indri
AAGAATACAAGAGCAAATGTGGCACACGGCTACTTCCACTCTTTCGCTCACCACAGATACTTTTGTCTTTTGATGATCTCTCTCTCATTGTGTCTTTACTTAAATAATGGTATTTTATAAATAGTTTATTCTGTACATATTTCTCCAGCCTCATCACAAAGTTTACAATTTTAAGCTGACCTCTTGGGTTCAGCTGAGCATGATGATGAAAATCCCTTCCCATGAAAAGCTCACATGCAGAACTCTTTTGGAGCCCCTAGACCAGCACCAATCCAGTCCTCATTGCAGATCCCACAATGAGTATGTATGACACAGTTACAGCTGGACCAACAGTTCCAAAGCTGCAGGGCAGTGCTAGTTCATAGAGCACCTTTGTGAGAATGAGAAAAGGTGCCCTTCTCTAAGAGCGCAGTTCCATACCAGGTGCTCATCTTGTTAAGAGGAGCACCAAATGGATTTCCACCCCCACTTGTCACCCAAAACAGGTATCCTTGTGCTGGGCACAATCTAATCAGTCCTACACAGCAGCCCTGCTAAAAAGTGTAGCTGGGACATCACTGTACCTCCATAGTGGGTTTCCAGAAAGGAGAACCTTATCAAACAGGCATTTCACAAATTTCAATATCAGAAAGCCTCGTGTTTGTTAATACAAATTCATTCCTACACATATCAGGGCTACTGCAAAAAAGGTCTAGCAGATAAGGAAAACTAGCAAATTTTGGAGAAAGGAAACTTCCATCTTGAGGGATAATCGGTTGTTTCCTAAGACCCTAATCTTTGACCCCAGGTTCAAATAACTAAACCCAAAATATATGTCATAAGCTAAAATATTAAAACAATCACTATCATCTGCAGAGGGAGGAACCATATTTCTCTCAAAAAAAAGGCATGACCATATATACCTTTACCTCTAGGGGGTTACCTGCTCCAAATTTGCTAATTTTCCTTCTCCGCTAGACCCTTTTGCTCCTATCCTAACTATAAAATCACATATATTGACACATGTGGTTAAAGTCTATAAAACCTGACAAACAACCCTGATAGGTGGTAGGCCCCTTAGCCACCTGCATGAAAACACGAGGAACTGATCACCTAGATGAAGAAGAGTATGGCATCCAACCCTACCTATCTCTTATGATCCACAAAAGACCTAAGTATCACATGGATCCAAATCCCAGCCCAGTCCTCCAAGGAGGGACAACAGAGGGCAGCATGAGGAAGAGCCTGAGGGCTAGGCTGGGGCAAAGCTAAGATGGTGGTTCTCAAACTTTCGTGGACATCAGAATCTACAGGGAAGCTTTCTCAGAATAAGATATTTGAGTCCCTCCCTATATCTAATAATCAGAATAATAATCCTGGAGAATTTCTATTTTGACGAGGCTCAAACTGCTGACCTTAGGTCCTCTAGAAAGTTTAGAAATACTGGGAAATCCTCCACATCCATCAGCAGTTCCAAAATAGAAGTCATCCATCGAAAAACTAGATTTAGCAGGTCAGAAAGGGGTGAAAAGATCACCACATGGCACAACTATGCTGGGCTGGAGCCTGTAGCTAGAGTTCCATTATTATGGGACAAAAACTCCATGTTCTATAAACAAAAAAATTTCTTGCATGTGAGAAATATTTCAAACATCTGATAAAGATTTAGAATATACTGACTATCTCTGTACCCTACACCTAACATTAGCAAATCTTAATTTGCAATTACCTGATTCAGACTTTATAAAGTGACAGAATAGTACAGCATAAATAAAACCCTCTGCATAACCCTGTCCAATCCATTCCTCATCTTCTCTTCCCAGAGATAATCACTACTTTTAATTTGGTGTTAGTCATTCCTATGCATGTTTTTACACTATTGTTACATATGTAAGTAGTCACAATCAATATTATTTTGCACGTTTTCAGATTTTATACATGTGGAAAGATTCTATAAGAATTCTTCCATGACTTGCTCCCCCACTCCATATTATGTTTTTGAGATTCATTCATCTTAATGCAAGTGGCTACAGTTTATTTTTCACAGTGCTATAATATTAAATTGTGTGGGTTTATCTAAAAATGTATGTATTCCCCTGCTGGTGGACATTTAAGCTGGAAAGAGCATCCTTGTACTTTTTTTGTATTTATTTTCTTGGATAAGTGTGCAAGGATTTCTTAGGGTACATATCCAGAAATGAACATTTTAGGTAGATGGGTATGTTCACCTTCAACTAAATATCATTGTACTAATACTCTTCAAGGCAGCTGTACCCATTTACATTTCCACTAGCAGTATATAAAAGTTTATTTCCCCACAACCTTAATAATACTTGGTTATCACGGCATTTAATTTTTGCCAGTCTGGTGGGAAATGGCATCTCACTGTTCCAATTTGCATTCCCTGATTATAAGTCTCTGACAAGTAAATATTCTTGTTTTTTATATATATACATATATATATATATGTCAAATATATGTATTTGTTTCTTCTAGTTTTTTAGAAAAATCTAATTCATCTGGTCTGAATGGGACAGTCCTTCCCAAAGCACCCTGCCAACAGTCACGCTGGAAAGTTGCTGTGCAGGAGGGCAGCAAGAAAACAGCTGACTTAAACAAGGAGTCGTCATCTTGGACAAAGGGCCTTAATTAATGCATTTGCTAATTAGTCTTTCCCTTTTCCTCTTTTGTCAAACCTTACTTTCAAGACAACACACAGGCACTAGAGCCAGCATCCTCAGAACAGGAGCAAGAGTGAGGGGGTAGGGGTGCTAAAGCTAGAATGTTTCTATAAAAGTCTGACTGTCCTTACTCAAAAAAATGAAATGATTGCAGGCCAATACATATTATCAACCTTGTAAGCGACCATCCACCTCTAACAGACTCCTTCCAAACTCATCAAGTTTGGCTCCCTCTTTGAAACATCCCAATCTTTTCCTCTAAACACCGTCCCCCTCTCTTCAGCAACCCTCTCATCTCCCTTCCCCCACAATGACTGAATACCCTCTCTTTTTTCCCCGTTCCACAGCTTCTATTTTCTAGCTCCACGGGACCCTCTTCACTGCTTGTAACACGTTACTCTCTCTTCCTTGCCTCTAGAACTACAAGAACTCTCCCCCTTCCCTTTCCAAGATGCATCCACAGTTAAAAACAACACATCTAATCACCCACCTCAAACAAAAACGGAAAACTCAAGCTTTACATGCCCGGCAGGCGGGTGACTTGTCCCAATCCTCCCAGCTTCCTTCCCCCTTCACGCCTGGGATAGTTCTTTCTCTGGGAGTTCTCCAAGTGTGGTAGGTCCGGACCACCTGGAAAAAACTCACATGGCGTTCTGTGGCATAAATGTCTTTACCAGGGCCATGTATGCACTTCTGGTTTTGGCATGAACAAAACTCGGGCTATTTAGTGGGGGGGAAAAAAAAACACCTTACGGGCGTCTCCACAAAAGCGGGCAGGCCTCCCTCCCATAAATTCCAGCTGAATTGGTTTAGTCCGTGCAGTGGTGGGAAGGTGGCCTGGCAGAGACCAAACGGTCCCCACGATAAGAAGTTTCTGAAGCTCTGCCCCACTCGCTCAAAAAAGCCCTCTCCTCGACAGCACACCCCTCACAAGAGTCTCTTTACTTGCGGCTCCTCAGGCTCCCAAATAGACCCCCTTTCTCTCTCCTCCGTCCCACCCGCAAGAGATCTTTTCTCCTAAGCCAGCCCCAAAAGGTCTGGGTAGGTGTGCCGGGGACAAGGGCCTATCCCCTTCCTCCCCGATCAATCTCTCACGGTTCTCAGGGTCCTGGGGGCTCTGCCTCCTCCCAGGCCACTCTGCTCCGGGCCCATGCCGGCCCACGGTGGCCCTGGGTCCCAGCCAGGCTATGACTCTCGCCGGCTATGTGACCTTGGGCAAGTCACTTCCCCCTCTAAGCCTCAGTTTCCTCCTCCGCGGAGCGGAGACCTAGAGAGGTCCTGCCCTGCCCACCCTGGGGGAGGGGGCTACCCACCGGTGGGAAAAGGCTTTGTGAGCCGCTCGGCGCGGCAGAGATGCAGGACTCTCAGGGGCTCCGGGGCCGGACAAAGCTGACCCGGAGGACGCTCCTCCCCCTCCACGGGGCCGGGCGGCTGGACCACACGCCTTCTGGCCCCCCACCCCCGGGACCAACCCACGCCCCTCCCCGCTTGGCCCGTTCCTGGACCCCGTACCTGCTCCCGGCGCTCGGCCGCAGGCGCCGCCACCCTGGGCGCCCGCCCGGAGAGGCCCGTGACCCGGAGGGCTAAGGCGGTCGGCGACGGCGGGCTCGGGCCGGGGCGGCGGCGGCGGGGGGCGCGGGCGGCGCGGGGGCCCGGGCTCGGCGGGGCCTGGCCTGGGAGACGACGACTGAGGCTGGAAGTGCGCGGCAGCGGCGGCAGCTGAGGCGGCTGAGGCGGCGACCGCGGCGGCGGCGCTTCCGCTCATGGCGGGGCCGCGAGCAGCGGCTCCGGCTGCGACTCGACTCCGGCTCTGCGGGCGCTGGCTGGGCCCCGGCCGGCGGCGGCGGCGACGGAGGCGGCTCCCGGAGGGGAGGAGGCGGAGCCGGGAAGCGGCGGCGGCGGCGGCGGAGGGGGCGGGGACATGGAGGGGG
The DNA here is from genome assembly GCA_004363605.1 of Indri indri. Taxonomy (NCBI): domain Eukaryota; kingdom Metazoa; phylum Chordata; class Mammalia; order Primates; family Indriidae; genus Indri; species Indri indri. The sequence goes on from RJWJ010033165.1 coordinate 4,592, forward strand.
CGGGGACACCGAGCCGCCGCCGCCAATAGGCGCTGGGCTGCTCGGTCGCGGCTCTCGGTTGGGCGGGCAGTGCTGAGGGGTATCCTCAGCCTCTGCAGCTCACCGAGGCGGCGAGAGCGAGCGCCCGCCGCCCGCCCGGAGAGCCCCACTCAGGGGCTGCCCCGCCCCCGGCCCGCCCCCGGGGCGCGGCCGCGAGCCTCTGAGGCCAGGCCTCGCGCGACCCAGGCCAGGGCTGCGCCCAGGCTCCGCTGCAAGGCTTCCTCCGGCGCCGGTGTTTCACCCGCGTGTGTGGCGGGGGCTCAGTCCAGATGGCTGCTGCTCGCCGGCGCGCCCACACGCCGGACTCCTTCCTCCCTCTTTCCCCCACACTATATTCACAGTCTCCTCTCCGCTCCCTCTCTTGGCTGTTTCCTCAAAGTTTTTCCCTTTCAGACACTTAGGAAAGAAACTCTCCCTTCTCTTCCTAGGCTGTGTTTCAGTGATAAATCAGTCCCCGCGGACTTAGAGAGATTGCAGGGGCAGAAACGAAAGAGATGGAGTTGAGCTGTCTTCCCTGAATCCTGGAGACCCATCTTGAATTCTGAGCAGAAACCAGCCTGGCTCTGCCCTGACCTCTCTCCCTTTTCCCTGACTTTCTCTTCCTCTTTCTGACTTTAAATGCCCTTGTCGTTAAAAGACTTAGAGGAAACCATCCAGCCCAACTGGGCCTAGTCTCAAAATGGGGAGGTTGTGAAGTGAGGCAAGGCTTTTGAGCTGAGCTGATGGCTTTCCTCAAGTTCATGACCCCCTTTGGTCACCCTCCTCTCCTTGGATGTGATGTTGGTCACTGAATCCATTTCCTTCACATATTTCTTTGACTCTCATACCAATGCCATAGAGGAACAAAATAAACTCAACCATGTGCTGGGGGCGGGGGTGCCTCTAAGTACAGGCATGTGGGTGAGGGTGCAGCTAAACTGCTGACTAGATCATTTCAACAAAGTATTAGCCTTTTCCCAACTGGATACTGAGCAAAGCAAGAGCTATAAGTTGGCAAGGGACAATGCCGGGCCAATCCCATGAGAGATTGTAAATGAATCTTTGGCAATAGACATTTCAAATTGTATGCTGACTTGATAGGTGCATGATCTTTCATTCATACAGTCGTCAGCATTGCTAGACACTGGGGATACAATGGTAAAGAAGGTATAATCCTTGGAGGACAGCGAGATGGTTTTAGAAGTTAAGAACTTGAGGAGAAGGAGTTCACCAAGTGGGGCAGGTTGGGGGAAAGTGGACTGGGAAGACATTAAGATTATATTTGGCCAAGGGACCTAAGATTTTCTCAATTCCATCCGTGGTTTTCTGGTCACAGAGGAGGCAGGTAATATATTACCAGCTGGGGCTTCAGTCCCAATGCCCACTGTAGAACACCTGTAAACTGCTGTGTAAAGGCATATTTTTTCCTTTAATAGGTCTCAGCGGCCTTGAACAAAATTGGATCTATTTTTATCCCAAAGCCCAAACCCCAGTTTCACCTGTTACAACTCAAATTTGAGCAAATGCCTTGACCACCAGCCCTAGAAGAAGGGCAGTCTATTCCAGTAATCAAAGGAGCCCATCCCAGGCTGCCTTGAGGCCAGGAAGAAATAAGGCAGATGGCGAGGCAAAGCCCTAGGCCACTTCACCTTGTCAGTTAAGGGGAGCAAAAGAAAGAATGGACCACATCTGTATTTGTTGTGATCTTTATCCCAAAATTTCCATCCTCCAGAGATGATCAGGAAGAGAAATGAGCATTATGGGTTTAGGAAATCACAGGTCTAATCGGTTTGGAGCACAGCCTGGGTGAAGAGTGGTAAGAAGAAATCAGACTGGAAAGTTAAGACAAGACAAGATCATGAAGACTCTTGAGTGCCATATTGAGGCATTTGAAACTAATCTGAGTAACTAAAGAGCACCATTGAAGATTAAGTGAGGGAACAATGGGATTAGATTGTATTTTGGAAAGACTGGCTGCTGTGTAGAAAGTGGATTACAGGGTGCTTTGGTTGGAATATTTGTCCCCTCCAAAACTCATGTTGAAATTGAATCCCGAGTATGACAGTATTGAGAGGTGGGGCCTTTGCGAGGTGATTGGGTCATGAGGGCAGAACATTAATCCATTCTTGTATTAATGGGTTAACGTATCAGTGTATTATCATGGAAGTAGGACTGCTGACTTAATAAGAAGAGGAAGGGTGGGAGGGAGGACAAGGGCAACATGTGTAACCTAAACATCTGTACCCCCACAATATGCTGAAATAAAATAATAAAATGAAAAAAAAAAAAAAAGGACAGGAAGAGAGACCTGTGCTAGTATGCTCAGCCCTCTCACTATATAATGCGCTGTACTACCTCGGGACTCTGCAGAAGTCCCCACCAGCAAGAAGGCCCTCACCAGATGTGGCACCTTAACCTCAGGCTTCTCAACCTCCATAACTATACAAAGTAAATTCCTTTGCTTTATAAATTACCCAGTTTCAGGTATTCTGTTATAAGCTACAGAAAGCAGACTAAGACAGAGGAGAACAAAGAGAAGCAAGAAAACTGGCTAAATAGCTGTTAGGCAAGGGATGAAAGTGAACTGAACTAAGGCAGAGATGGTAGGAATAGACATATTAAAGTGGAAGAATCAACAGGCCATAGCTATTGAAAAAGATGAGAGAGAGTCAAGGATAACAAAGATTTTTGCCTTGGACAACTGGGGGTGCAGGGCTGCCATTCCTGCAAATAGGGAATACAGTGAATTATGAAGAGCAGAGAACTATGACCTTGGTTAAACCAGTTTATTTCCATGACCCTCCACATATGGCAGAAGGGCTGAGACAATTGAACTAGAGTCACTACTATACAATTACTAATGTTCTCTTGACATTGAGATCCAAAGATTTGCAAAGGAGAGGCAAAATAGGATTGCCAATTTCACTTTTTTTCCATTTTTAAAAAAATGTGGTAATATATAACAAAATTTATTATTTTAACCATTTTCAAGTGTGTAATTGTAATTTAAAGTGGCATTAACTTTCCTTTTCTCTTATTTTCATTCTTTTTTTATCAACATTCTCCAATGTCATTCCCCTTTCTCACTGCAGGCAATTATTCTAGTGTGTTTCATACATATCCTTTCATTTGTAGGTATTTATTTAAAATATGTAATATTGTTTTAGATGCATGTATTTTTTCTTATGTAAATAGTATTGTAAGACATACATTTTTTTCTTATTTTTATTCCTCGCTGCAGCGTGTTCTTAAGATCCAGTCCATTGCTTAATACTTTAACTACTGCATAATACTTCATCCACTACATTTTGCCTAAGGACTTCTTCAATTATGAACACGCAAATTGCCTGTAACTCTCCACAACCAAAAACAATGCTGCTATGAATACCTTTATATATGCCCCTTATAGAACCTGTGTCAGAATTTCTTTGGGTTCTATATAGAGCAGCAGAACTGGATATTTTATAATTTTTTTCTCTTTTATATAGTTTTGATTTTTCATTTTTTGATTTCTAGTAAGGATAAACGTGTGTGTGCGTGCGCACGTGCCTCTGTGTGTGTGTGTGTGTGTGTGTGTGTGTGTGTGTTTCTTTAACTACTGTATTCTAGGAATTTTCTGATCACATCCTTAGCCCTGTCCTCCATTGCTTCTTTAAAGACTAATTGAGTCTGTAATTCATTGTAATACATTGAATAAATGTGATACATGGTCCATAATGATACTCAAAGAGAGAGAGAGAGAGAGAAAGGAGGAAAAAACTCATTTACCACAGTTGGAAATACTGTGACACCAACTTCTTTGTCAGGAAATTGGTAATTAAAAAGAAAGAATGAAGCATTTAACCTGCCATTTTAGGAAGAAATTAGGTTCATCCCCAGCTGATGAGAGGAAACTCCTCTTTACAGAAGAATGTCAGCTAATAAATGCAGAAGGATTGATAGAATTAGAAAGTCACCATTTTGCAATCTCCAATGAGATAATTGATTTAAGCAAGGATCATCAGTGAATGTCAAACTATTTAAAAAGAAAGAAAAAGACCCATCTACCATTGTATCTAATTCCCACCATTCACTTGCTCTACAAACACTTCTAATTTGCCTTCTGCTCCCATCATTCTATTGAAACTACATGCTTGGAAGACAATGATGACTTCTCGATTGTTAAATACAATGGCCTTTTCTCAGTTCTAGTCCTCTTTGATCTCTTCATGGTATTTGACAATAGAGGCCACCTCGTCTTTCTTGTAACTCTCTCTTTTTATCTACAAAAAAACTGGTTATCTGTTGCTGTATGACGAACCAGTCTAATATTTAGTGGCTTAATACAATAATTCATTATTATTTTTCATGGTTCCATGGGTAGTCCAGGCTGAGTTGAGTGGTGCTTACTTGGGCTCTCTGATGAGGGTGCAGTAAATGATGGCTAGGGCTGGACTCATCTGAAAGCTCAACTGGGCTAGACATCCAAGATGGCTTCTTCACTCACTTGTCTGGCATCTCAGCTGGGATGGCTGGGACAGCTGGAGGTTAGTGGGGCATCTCTTTCTCCATGTGGCTGGCTTGGGCTTCCTAACGGCATGGATTCAGGATAGACTTCTGACATAGTGCCTTGCTTTCCCCAAAGTGATGTTCCCGGGTGGAAGCTGCAAGGCTTCTTATGAGACAACGATGTCTTTCTCACTCAGTATGCATCATCCACTATTTTCAGCATTGGTTTCTTTAGAGGGGAAAAAGAACTTAAAGACCCTTCCAAAGCTGAGTGTAAAATCCATCCCTGTTTTTATTATTTCATTTCTAATGATGTGTTTATCCATATCTAAATTTTGAAATACCTTTGTCAAGTCTTTCAAAAGCAGTTAACTTAATTTTATTTTCATAGAATCAAGAACTATCTTTCCTCTTAGATTTGTGTTTCCACAGTTTACTTAATATTTAATTAAATAACAATTTCAATAATAAATACAACTAACACAAACAGATTTGGGGACAAACCTCTCAACCGATGGGTTCAGTAAGTACCAGAAACTAGTCTCCTGGCTATGAAGATTCAGTGTACATGGTCATAAATTAGTATGTTTTACATAGGGAATGGAGAGCATGGGTTAATCTATATAATCAGTTAAAAGAATTTCTATGTATCTTTTTTTGAATTGGAAATAACATAAACCACTTTAAGAAACACAGAATTTATTGCCTTGTATAATCTGAAGTCTAGGGTGGATCTGGCATGGCTTGATTCAGGGGCTCAAGTGATGTGTTAGCCCCCAATCTTCCTCTGTCTCTCAGCTACGTTCACCACCATGTTGGCTTCATACTAGACTCCATGTGGTGACAAGATAGTGATGGCAGCTGCTGGCACAGAAGAGAGAACATGTATCCCTCTCAGCAATTCCAGCAGAAGTCTCACTACTCACTCAGCACTCAGCTAAGATTGAGTATATGCCCGCCCAGTACTGATCTGTGGCCAAGGCAATGTGATGACCTGATTGACTTAAGACTGAGTCTCACGTCTTCCTGAAGCCCTTGCTAAGAATTGCTGAGAATTGCTTTGGAGCATTCCAGCATGCTATTATAGAGGTCCATTCCTGAGATGATGCTGGGGTTAGGGAAGGACTATGTATTTCTTGAGGGCAAGCATAGCATCATGTTCCTCTTTGTGTCCCTACCCCCCTTCATGCACAGCATCCAGCATGTTTCCTGCACACAGTAGGCATTGCTTATTGGGAACCAAAACATTGCAAGTATCTTTCTTCTCACTCACTGCGTACCTTATTGCAGTTTATAGAAGAGTTGCCCTTGCTGTGCAAAATGCCAGTCCCAATTTGCCTGGATTTTGTCACCTTTTGATCTCTTGTGCTGCCCAAAGGCCTCAAAGCATAGGTTTGAATGGGGTTCGGACTCAAAGACCCATAAAGCTGAGCTCTGTATAGAATTCCCTGAAGAAAGTCTTTCCCTCTGAATCTCAAGTCTGGCATATTGCTCTATAATGTTGGTTATGCTGAGGCTGCAGTTTTAATTTCACCTTTTGGGTTTATGCTAGAGCCACTTTCAAGGACTCTCTTTGGGTCTTTCTTCCTCCCTGACACCCCGCCCCCAACGCACATATACTTGCTTCACTTGGCCCCTCTCTTCCCTGCAGCCACAGCTGCCTGGCTCCAGGGCACTCAGACAGCACTGTCGCCTAGGCAACCCAGAAGGGGGCTTCAATCTACTGTCTCCCCAGAGGGGTTGGGCTGGCCCTGAGCCAGAAAAAGGCAGGGGGCAGGGGACCTGTACAGGCCCTGCGCAGGGCATATTGGGAAGTAAACAGACTATTGGTGTGCTGTCTGCCATAAGAGACAAGGGGAATGTCATGGGTATGATCATCCATGTGTTGTGCAAGCAAACAGCTAAGGATGCCACTGCCTACTAAGAGCACGGAAATGGAACAGGAGAAATAAGGCCCTCACATGCATCTTGGGCTCAGATCTGCAGTATTGGGGTTAAAAGGCTGAAGCTCTGAATTAATTTCCTAGGGCTTCAATAGCAAGTACTACAAACTGGGAAGTAAAATAACATAAATTAAAACCACGTAAATTTATTATGTTATTAAAACAACATAAATTTATTGTTTCACCGATCTAGAGGCCAGAAATCCAAGATCAAGGTGTCAGCAGGGTCACGGTCCATTTGAAACCTGTAGGGGAATCCTTGCCTCTTCCTAGCTCCTGGTAGTTTTCTGGCAATCTTTGGAGTTCCTTGGCTTGAAGCTACATAACTCCAATCTCCGCTTTCGTAATCACATGGCATTCCCCCTGTTTGTCTCTGTTTTCATGTGGCCTTCTTCATATAAGGACACTAGTCATATTAGATTAGGGGTCCACCCTTGCTCCAATATGACTTCACCTTAACTAACTACATCGACAATGACCCTATTTTCAAACAAGGTCACATTCTGAGATACTGGGGATTTGGACTTCAACATATCTTTTTTTAGGGGACACCATTCAACACATAACAGGTTCCCAGATGGGTGTGAAATGATAGGAAAGATGGTTTTAGAAGTTCCTATATGCAAAAGACTTAGGACTATGGAAAACAAAAAAAAGAAGAAGAAGTTCCTATAGTATAAGGCAAAGTCCTGGAATGGCTAATGGACTAGACTAAGGAAGATTTGGAACACTAGGCTGAGCATCTTGGCGTTTATTTCGTAACAGAGAGGAGCCATGAGGGGGTCTCAGAGCAGACGGCCATGTGATAACCTATGAGACTCAGGGTTTTTGTCATTGGTTGCTTTTTATTTTTTAGTACCAGTGAAATGAGACACTTTTTCTCCAATGCACACTCCAGCTGCCTCTTCAAGTCACAGCCCAGCACAGCCAGTTGAAGCATGACAAAAATCTCCAAAATGAATAGCACAGAGTTTGGTATGGTTCAGAAGTAAGACTGCCACTTGCCAGCTGTGTCAGCTTTAGTTGCCTCATCAGTCAAATGAGGATAGTAAGAGTACCTACATAAAGAGTCGTTAGAGAGATTAAATGAGTATGTATGTATGTATGTGTGTGTATATACACACACATACATATATGCATTTATACATATATGTATGTCTTAGAAGAGTGCTTGACAAAGTAAGAACTCAACAAACATTCACAACGCTTATGTAAAGATGAACAGTTCATTTGGCTAGGGAGGGCAGGAGAAGCAATTATTGTTAATGCTGGTTGTTAGGATTTTAGACCCTGGAACTACTGCCTCTCCCTTGTCCCTCCAGGAATAACAATCTCTCACATTTGCACAGCACTTTTCAGTTTTCAGAGTACTCTGTCATCCATTCTCTTTCCCTCTAAGTAATCTTCACAATAATCTCCTGATGTAGTCAGGGCTGTCATTGTTGTCTCCATTTTGCAGATGAGAAACTGAGACCCAGATAGGTTAAATCAGCTGCTGTCAACATTTTTTCTTCTGTGACACATATGACAGATGATGATTTCATGTAGACACACTCCCATGTACAATTCCTGCCATGTCTTTACTCTTTCTCTCCCACTGGAAAAGTATTTGATGCTATGCAGCCATTAAGAAGGGTAAGTGGAGTTATTTTTAACTGATGTAGAAAGATGTCTCTGTTATATTGTTCATGAAAAAATCACATTACAGATTTACTATTTATAGTAATATTCTAATACTATGTCTGTTTAATACGTGCATGTTTACATATGCATGAAGTTGTCAGAAAGGCCATATAGGAAACTGTTGACAGTGGTAAACTCTGGAATTGAGAAGTGAAAGGTGGTAGAGCAGAGACAGGGAACTTTCACTTTTACTTTATACAATTTTTATTTTTTTATTTTTTAAGAGATAGGGTTTTGCTCTATTGCCCAGGCTGGAGTGCAGTGGCACGATCATAGCTTACTGCAGCCTTGAACACTTGGGCTCAGGTGATCTTCCTGCTTCAATCTCCTGAGTAGCTGGGACACCACCACATCTGGTTACTTTTTCTTATTTTTTGTAGAGATGGGGCCTCACTATGTTGCCTAGGGTGGTCTCAAACTCCTGGCCTCAAGTGATCCTCTAGCCTCAGCCTCCCAAAGTGCTGGGATTATAAGTTTGAGCCATCACACCCAGCCTGCTTTATACAATTTTTAAATAAGCATGTACTATTTTTATAATGAAAACTTAATTCCATTTTGAAAATTATTAAAATAAAGCATTCAATACGCAAGCAACATTATTATAGGCATATCTTGAATCTGCTCTGATTTTCTTCAAGGAAATCATTCATGAATATGCATAGACTATTTCTGGAAAGATATTCAAGAAGCTGATGACAGTGGTTGCCTCTCCAGAGGGAGACTGGGGGACTGGTGTTTGGAGTTGGGGATGGGAGGAAAATGGCCTTTCTCTGTATATTCTTTTATAAGATTTAATTTTTTAAAAACCAAATGCATGTATTATGAATTCAAATAAATTAAAAGAAAATCATTAAAAGCTTCAGCAATTTATAGTTACCAATGATTAATTTGTAACTCACCTCATGAACACACCAGTGCTTCCTATTGGATTAGATACTAAGTAGAATGCTGAGATTTAAACTCAGGATTTGTGACTCTAAGACCATTGTTTTTTTTTATTGTATATCATTGCCTAGTGTGGTTGCTTGAAGGGATGCTCCCTCACAAGCCCAACATCCCCAGGCCCACCTGCAGGCTCAATAAGCCATGGAAGTAATGTCACAATTGCCATAGAGAAAAGTCATGACTGTGGAATTAACTCCTCAACAAATATTGAATGTTCAGTTCAATGAACATTTGAGCTATGTAACCACCACCCAGATCAAGATATAGACCATACTCAGAAAGGCTCCCTCATGGCCCCTTCAGTCCATACCATGTCTAAATGTAAATAACCATGCCCATCATCACAGATTGATTTTGCCTGTTTTTGAACTTCATATAAATGGAATCACACAATATCTACCTTTGGTGTCTGGTTTCTTTACCTTAACACTATTTTGTAAGATTTATCCATGTTGTTGCATGTAGCAGTTGTTTGTTCATTCCAGGACTGGAAGTACTGAGTCATATGGTATGCATATATTTATATATACTGCCAAACAACTGTCTGATATAGTTGTACAATTTATGCTTCCACCAACAAGGTAAGAAAGTTCCAGTTGTTCCGCATCCTCACACACACTTGATGTCATTTTGGTGGGGGTCACCAACTTGTTTTAAATCTTTCTTTGTTCTTTGGCTTCTCTGGCATCAAGTAATACTCCTGCCTCTATCTCCCAAAGTGCTGGGATCACAGGCAGGAGCCACCACCCAGCCATCCTCCCAGCCATCCTCACGCCCTTTCTTTCCTGGAATAGAGCCCTATCCTGCTTTGACCCCAGTCCCTGATTGAATCCTAGTGCTCGCCACAAACAAATCTGATCTTTGCCACAGGCTGAGACCTGATTCCAGAACAGATTAAGTCCTGATGGTAATCACAGACTGGTCTCTACCCTAATCATAGCCTATGATCTTAGCCCTCCACACACTGAGCCCTAATCACAGCTATAGGGTGAACCCTGATTCCAACCAAAGTCTGAACCATGACCCCAGCAACAGACTGAGCTCCAACCCTACATAGAGGTTTAAACTGACCTGATCCAAACTCAGTCTGATAAACACAAAAGGGCCAAGCACACTGTCAGAAATTATTAGAAAATGTGAAATTGCAAGAATAAAATGCATTGTAAAGCAAACTACTATCTCTACAGTCTCTCCTTGGTTCACTTCAAATTTTAATTGTGATGAATTTTGCTAAGTTAGGGAAAGAGACTACAATCAACCCCACCCTGACATGTTATAAGAAAAGGCTGGGGGCGGGGGAGTATGGCTCAAGGAATCCTAAAGCTGAGCCAGTCCTGCAGATGGTGGCGGGAAGACTGGTAACCTTCTTCCTGTCCTCACAAGATGGCAGGTTTATTTTAAGGATGTTTTTAACAGCTTAAAAAATGGATTCAAAGAACACTGGGGGAAGCCTCTGATTTTTGGGCTTCTGCCCATGGTGCCTTTTTTTTTTTTTTTAACAATGGTATTTGACTCCCAGTGAGATTTGTTCCTTCATTACATTCTGATCATATTGCTCTACACATCCCCCTCCCTGCAGAAGCTGTTGGGGAGGAAAAAGGAGCCAGAGCCTTCAACAATGAATGCTTAGAGGTTCTATTTGCTCTATGTCTGCTAATCAGCAGCAAGCTGAGAACATAATTTTCACTTTCTCTTATGCCCTTGAGAAAAATCTTGATTTCACCCTGAACACTCGCAGGAGTGCACCTGAATGGACTGTGTTCTATGAAGGATGGGTGAGGAGTCCACAAGGCAACGTGGACATTCACAAACGTGTTCTCTCCTGAAAAATTAGTTTGAGATTTCTGAATTTCTAAACATTAATTGAGTAAATCAACTTGTATAATGGGGCCACACAGCATTTTGGAACAGGAATTGGGCTGGGAGTCAGGAGACCTGGGCAGTCCTGCCACCCTATGTGACTTGGTTACAAATCCCACATTGTCTCTAGGCCTCCTCTCTCCATCTATGACAACAAAGTTTAAGTGTAGCTTTTTGTAATGTCTTTTACATGCATTATCTTATTTAATTTTTATAGTGATTCCAATGAGATGGGAACTATTATTTATTCCTATTATTCCCATTTTATAAAAGAGGTAGCAGGGATTTAGAGAAATTACGACTCACCAAAGGTAACATAGTAATCAAGTAGTTTGGTGTGGTTTGGTTTGAATTGAGTGTAACCCTTTAATATAGTTATTTGTCATTAATTCACTCATTTACAAACATCTACTAAGCATCTTCATGTGCCAAATACTGTTTTTGGCTCAAGGAACAGGGACATTTTCAGAAATAATCAAGTTGGCTAGCTACTCTATAAAGGTCAGTGTGTCAGATGAAGGGGGTATGAATAAAGGGTTTTCTCTTTCTTCTTCTCTTAGGATGAATTTGGGTTAACTTTCCAGCTCTGTCCCCCTGGAAGTCTAATAAAGGGGCAATATTAGCTATGATATTAGGCAGCACTGCTTATGGTAAAAATAACTCCTGATTGGTAAACTGCTTCTGGGCCAGGATACATAAGTACCTGGTGGGAAGCCACGGCCTTGGGCCACCCTAACTGTGGTGACTCTTGTAACTAGGCTCATCTCTTATGGGGAACCTGAAAGCTATGCCCATAGGACACAAGATATTAATTCCTATTTGTAACAGGGCATTTCTAAACTAAGGTTGTCACCACACTCACTGATGTGATCTCGTCTCCTTGCACCTGTGCTGTCACCTGGGAGGCCAAGAAGACTAATCACTGGATTACTACAGGAACTCCTACTCAAGAGAACTGCCAGGTACTGACCTGCTGGCACAGTGTTTCTTGTCTTGGATCCTTCCCTTGGGTTAATCTGATGCCAAATGAGGCCTATGGTCATTGAGTGAGGCTAAATGTCTAGTAGAGTCCAAAGATCACCTGATAGTGGACATTTCAGGGGCAAATTCAAGGCGAGTAGTTTTGAAGATAGAAGTCCAAGCCTGTTTTGTCTGATTCTAGAGCCATCATTCTCAGTCTTGAGCACACATTGGACTCACAATGAAATGATATTGAATCAATTGCCACAATGGACACAACAATGAAAAAGAACAAAATACCATTATGCACAACATGGATGAATTTCTCAGATATAATGATGAAAGGAAAGAGGCAGACACAAAAAGAGTACAAACTGGATAATTCCACTTACCTGAAGTTCAAACACAGGCAAAACTAACCCGAATAATGGCTACGATTGAGGGATGGGTATTGACTGGTGGCAGAAGGGAGCCCTCTAGGGAGCTATAAATATTCTGTATCATGATCTGTGTGGTGGTTACACGGGTGGGTGTATATATTCATAAAATATGTGAAGGCAGCCTTAATCAGGGAATCTAGAAGCAGAAAGATTGGCTGAACCCAAAGGAGGGTGAGGGGCTTAGTTTGAGATTTGAGGCCTGGACTGGAGGCAGTTTCTTCTGGAAAAGCTCCTACTGAAACTGGGTAGAGACTGTGAGCCCCATGGTAAGATGTGCAAATGGTATTTCAGTTAGAGGGACCCAAGACTTTGCAGAGAGGAAAAATAGGGGCATGGGACCTGGATGTTCAACACTCAAGGGAAGCAGGGAAGCAGCCTGGGGCTGCAACCAAAAGGCAAAACTCCACTATGCAAGGGGCTATTACTGTAAAACACAGGACACAGGAGAGGTAATATTTTGTGGATATCAAATGACAGCTTTGGGGATGCTATTTCACTTTTTGTGTGTCTCATTTTTTTCCCCATCTATATTGTAAGAGGTTCGATTTAAGGGAAATTAAATAAATTAATGTACAAGGCCTTGTTGTAGTCAGTTCAGAGCCCAGCCATCACCTAAAATTAGGCCCTGCTCTTGTTGAAATGGACTAATTTATTCCCAGCTTCAGGCTGGGACAAAACTTCTGCCATAAGACCAAACTGAGAGGGAAAATGCAGGAGTTATGTCTTATGAGAAATGGCTGAAAGCACGGATGCCATTGTCTTGGAGAAGCAAAGATCTGGAGGAAGGGTGCAGGATATGAGAAGTGCCATGTAAGAAAAAGGCAGATTTGTTCAAGGTGATTGCAGAGGGGAATAAGGACTAGTGCGTAGAAATTCTGGGAAATAGAATACAATGAAGAGAACCCTTCACAAGGAATCAGAGACCTCATGATTTCCCTAAAATTCAGTTTATTCATGCATGCATTCATTTCATGTGCTAGACTCTGGGATACAGGGGAGAACATGACCCACAGGTCCCTTACAGAGCTGTGTATGGCTGAAGATATGATGGCTGAAGTTTTAGTTGCCATCTTGGACCATAAGTTGCCCTTCAGGATTGAAGCCACTAAGGATAGTGGAAGAAAATTCCTAAGGACCT
>RJWJ010033166.1:0-18071 GCA_004363605.1 Indri indri
TTAAATTCCTTCGACTAAACTGGCCTTTTTAGAAATGAATATAATAGGCATTTTAATTTCATAAAAATGATCTAAAGATTTGGGACCAAGGAAATCACTGAATCCTTTCAAGAAGAGACTATAACTATTAATGTCTTGTTTCTTTAGGGTGTCCTTTTGTGCTGAACATGCCCGTAGGAATGCCCTGGCACTTCATGCTCAAATGAAGAAGACCAACCCAGGGCCTATGGGTGAAACACTCTTGTGCCAGCTGAGCTCATATGCTAAGACAGAGCTGGGGTCTCAGACTCCAGAAAGTAGCCGCAGTGAAGCCAGCCGAATACTGGGTAAGGATCTTCTCTCCTAGAATGAAAAAGGAGGATGAAGGTTAGGAAAGAACTTAGTTTAGTTTTAGTACAGTACTTTGAATATATTTGGCAATGTTAATTTTTGTTCATTGGGACTTCAGCGAGCATTCCAGGATTGATTGCTATGTTGTTTACCAATTCTTTTGAATTTGAAGTAGCATTTGTTTAGGTTTACTCCCCTGAATTGGTGACATATTCCTTCATTGCTGTTTTTGTGCTTAACAGCTTTGTTAGGTAAGGTAATTTCAGGAAACAAGAATAATTTGTAAATTGGCTTTTCTATCCTTTCAAAAGGGCGTGGTTAACTCATTTAAGTTGTAAATAATCTTCACCTGGGTTGTAGTTTAAGCATTTTTATTTGCCAGTGCCTTTGTACTAAGTTTTTTTTTAATTTTAAGGTTTGGATTAATATGTTAAGTAATCTAGTTTGGTGTGACGGAGTTACAGAGGTGGGGAGTCTTAATGGCTGCTCTCCCTTCCTTGCCTCAGATGAAGACAGCTGGAGTGATGGGGAGCAGGAACCCATTACTGTGGATCAGACATGGAGAGGTGACCCTGACAGTGAAGCTGATAGCATAGACAGTGATCAAGAAGATCCCCTAAAGTAAGTTGTAACTCCACATAAGGCTTTTGAATATTTTATGTAGTTAGTATATGGAATGTAGTGCTGCGTGCTATGCTGTTAATAGATCAATAATTTAGGAGGGTCAGAGATAACTGTTTGTATCTCATGATGGTTCATTATCATCTTGCTTCAAGGCAGAATTTGATTCTTTGTTTTTTTTTTTTTTTTTTTTTTTTTTTTGAGACAGAGTCTTGCTCTGTTGCCTGATGCCGTGGCGTCAGCCTAGCTCACAGCAATCTCAAACTCCCAGGCTCAAGCAATCCTTCTGCCTCAGCCTCCGGAGTAGCTGGGACTACAGGCATGTGCCACCATGCCCGGCTAGTTTTTTCTATATATTTTTAGTTGTTTGGCTAATTTGTTTTTATTTTTAGTAGAGACGGGGTCGCACTCTTGCTCAGGCTGGTTTCGAACTCCTGACCTTGAGGGATCCTCTTGCCTCGGCCTCCCAGAGTGCTAGGATTACAGGTGTGAGCCACCGCACCCGGCTGAGGATTCGTTCCTTTTTTAGAAGCCTTATAATTTTGAAAAATTTTGAACACCAAATTCTACACATGACAAAGTGTAGGGGAGAAAATAGGACATTTGCACATGGGAATGTGGGAGATAAGTTGAAAAATACTCAGACCAGAGAAGAGAAAATAGATGTGCATAGGTGTTGGCCTAAAACTCAGGAATAATGAGGTGATTGTACTTGTACTTACTTTGCAGAATTCTGTGTTTATGGATTTTCTTAAAGTTTTATTTTTAGATTACAATTGTACATATTTTTGGGGTACAAAATGTTTTGACACATGTACACATTGTTTAATGATCAAATCAGGGTAATTATTATATCCATCACCTTAAACATTTATCGTTTCTTTGTGAATTTTTTTAAGAAAAATAAAAAGGTATTTTTCATGAAACCAAAGTCTGGCCTAAGAAAAATCGATTTAGAAACCCAGAAGTAAGTAATCATCCTAATTACATCTTACTAAGGTTCTGCTCATCACTTAACCCCCCCATGATCACCTTAGAAGTTGTAGAAACATAAAAATGTTGTCATTCCAAAGTCTCATATTTCTACATCTCATGGTTTTGAGTTTAGTTTTTTTTTTTTTTTTTTTTTTGAGTGACAGGGTCTTGCTCTGTCTCCTAGTCTAGGATGCAGTGGCATCATCCTAGCTCATCAGTCACTATCTCCTGGGTTCAAATGATCCTCTCACCTCAGCTTCCCGAGTAACTAAGCCTATAGGCTTGTAACACCACATGTGGCTAATTTTTATTTTATTTTATGTTATTTTATTTCATGAACAACCCCCTGGCTAATTTTTAAATTTTTTGTAGAGAATGTTGGTCAGGCTGATCTCGAACTCCTGGCCTTAAGTGATTCTCCATCCTCAGCCTCCCAAAGTGTTGGGATGTACTGGGATTATAGTTGTGAGCCATGGGGCCTGGCCTAGTTTTGGTTTTTTAAAATTTTGCTTGCTGACTTCTGTCTCTTATTACTTCCTAATAGTTTATGTAGAAGGACTGTAGATAGTGGCGGGAGTAATGAATTTCTAGCTTGACTTTTGGGCTTTCATTCTTGGAATAGTATTTTCTTCATTACCTTGGATTCTGTGGTTTATAAGAAGTCATTTGAGGTTACCTTTTCTCCTATCAGATTACTAACTAGGCCTTACGCTGCTTAGCACCCAATCAGATGAGATTGGGTGTGTTCAGGGTGGTATGGCACTACATTTTCTGAGTAAACTAATTCAGCCATTTCTCGAGTGATCTCAGTGTAGTCAGTTTTCAGGAATTACTAGCTTGGAAAGCTCATTGAGGTAGTTTGAAAGGGAATGTTTGTTTTCTAGCAGGATTCTCTCGCAGTAGTAACTTATACCAAACATATTCATTCTTTTTTCTCCCTTGTGGTTCTAGATGGCTAAACTTGCTGCTTTGAAGAAATGTGTGCTCTGTAGGATCACAAAATGAGTGTTCTTTTGTGTGGTAAAAACACTCAGCTTTGAAGGTCCAGAAACTTGATTTTGTCAGTAGTAATCTAGAGTGGATCAATCTCTAAGGGGCACATTCATGCTCATCTAACTCATAAGAGACTGCTGTATAAGTGAAATGCCAGTTAATTTTATGAGACATACCAGTGCTGAAAGGACTAGGCGGTTGATGTCGGTCTCTCCTAGAAGAAACGTATTCAAAGGGACAGAGCCCCAAATATGCCCAACTATTAGGTAATTAAATATACGGCCAATGAGATAATCAAAAAAACTTGAGGCCCACTAAATGTATGCATTTTTAGGCATATAAATAGAGTTGTTAAATGTTTCCTCATAATATTTAATTAATATGATTATACATTACTATCCTGTATTATATAATTTAATAATTATTTAACAGTTTAACTGCGTTTATCTTCACTTGCTTATTGCAGAAAGGGCACTTTTTGTATTGTTTATGATGTTACTAGACTTTATCCTGATTAGAATATTAATTGGCGTAGGTTTTTTTAGCCTCTTGTACATATATATGTGATTTCCCTCAAAGTAACCATTTACTTAATTGCTTTGTAAAAAGTAATTGTTAAAAGCTTGTTTACAATACAACCTCTAGCACTTGTGAAGTTTTAGTTAAAGGTAGTGTTTTGTTTCTCTTTTTAAAAAGTAAATTTTATCATGTGATCTCTGTAAACACCCAAAACTTGTTTTGGTGAAGGTCATTTCAGGCTGTTGAATCTTCCTCATTGTTTTCAAAATAAAGAAATTTAGGAGAATGCTCTTTATAATAAGAGACACTAGTGGAATATAAGGTTACTCTTTTTTTTTTTGAAGATGAATTCTAATAATAAAACCTTGACTTGTATTTGTGCGTATGAGAGCAAGGGAGTTAGTACATGATTTTAAAGATTAGCTGTGAAAGTCTGGCATATCCATCTTTCAGTAAATGATCCATCTGTTTCATGAACCAGGCATCCATATTTAGTAGTCAGGATACTCATAGCCCCTGCCCAGTGATTTCTAGTAGATTTTTATTGTAGTGCCTTCAAATTTATAAATTTCAGTTCCCAGACCATTAGTTAAATTCTCTTCTGGCAGGGCACAATGAAATTAATTTCATTTTTAACAAACTTTATTAGGTTAAAAGCTTGGAATTTAGGTTGTAGGCAGGTTAAGCAGACATAGCCCATTTTCTTGAGATGTAACTTAGTCACCTTGTTAAGACCTGTATTTTTATTAATAAGACTTTTTCACATTTTCTGATAGTCTTTTAGATTGTTATTTCTGTAATTTGGTTTTATTCATCATGTTTTCATTTTTCTCAGTTTCTGTTCACTTTTATTTCAGGTTACTTGGCAGTTAAGTACTTCTCTCATATACCAGTATTATTGGCTCCTGTATATAGTTACAAAAAATTTTTGGCAGAGAATTACTGGATTTCAGTCCTAAAATTAATTTTACTTATTCTATGTATTTCAGTAACTTAACAGCTAATTTTTCAATAAAGCATAATTTTTGGATTTAAAATTAGTTTAAATATGTAATTTGTGTGTATTGCCTTTTAAATAAATAATTTTTACTTAGTTAAAATATGAAATTTAATATCAACGTGTATATATATGTGTCTAGCTTTTTCTGTTTATATAATTATCAGAGAAGGCAAATGGAACCCAAGGTCTTTTAAATTCGAAGTTAATCTCTTAATTTTGAATTACTTAAATTAGAGGCAGGGAATAGTCTTCTGCCCATTAATGACTGGCATAACTCTTGGAAGTTCTTTTAGTTTATAATTGTCAGCAATGCTTGATAAAGTTGATACGGATCCTTGCCAGTTCTGTGGCAATTAAGGGTTAACTTAGTGTACTGAATTTTGAGACTTGTCAAGAAAATGAGCTGAGGACAGTGTATGGCCCAGTGTTTCCGGTGTTCGAGGGTCCATACAAGCTCCAGTATAGGAGTGGTGTGTATGTATGTATGTATTTATTTAGAGATGGAGTCTTGCTCTGTTGCCTGGGCTAGAGTGGTGGCATCAGCCTAGCTCATAGCAACCTGAAACTCCTGGGCTCAAGCGATCTTCCTGCCTCAGCCTCCCAAGTAGCTGGTACTACAGGCACGTGCCACCATGCCTGGCTAATTTTTTCTATTTTTTTTAGTAGAGATGGGGTCTTGCTCTTGCTCAGGCTGGTCTCGAACTCCTGACCTCAAGGGGTCCTCTCATCTTGGCCTCCCAGAGTGCTAGGATTATGGGTGTGAGCCATTGTGCGTGGCCAGGAATGTATTTTTTAAAAAATTGCAAGTTTTAATCAACTGGATGTTGCTATATTTGGTGTTTTAATTAGAACATATTAAGATACATGTTAATAAATTGAACACTTTAAAGCTGTCCTGGCTGGTAAGCGATGATTCCATATTAAATCATTTAAGTGGAATGAGAATATAGATTTAATAAAAATTTAGGGTGTTCCATATCTTCACTTGTTTTAGACATAATACAAATAAATAACTGGG
Source organism: Indri indri (assembly GCA_004363605.1). Classification (NCBI taxonomy): domain Eukaryota; kingdom Metazoa; phylum Chordata; class Mammalia; order Primates; family Indriidae; genus Indri; species Indri indri. Next base: position 5,457 of record RJWJ010033166.1, read on the forward strand.
AAAAATAATGAAACATGTTCCTTCCCCCATTTTGTGAGCTTGCAGATTAGTATCCTTTCTTTGGAGGTTTGTTTTGTTATTTAATAACTTGAATGGTAAAATGCTCTGAAACATTCCTGTCTAATAAGGTGATTGTCTCAGCCTGACTACTTGTTAAATAACAAACTAAGTCTAATCTTGCTACCCTTTTTTACATTTTTTTTTTTTGGATCAGGCAATCACCTCATCACGTCGTTCTGGAAAATAGAATGACTATTCCCCGTTTTCTCCTTCCAAGTTTGGATTTTTATTAGTATTGTGTTTTCTTATGTTTTGCTGAATTCTCTTTTTCCAGACATGCTGGTGTCTACACAGCAGAAGAAGTGGCTCTGATTATGCGTGAGAAGCTAATTCGTTTGCAGTCTTTGTACATTGATCAGTTTAAACGACTTCAGCATCTGCTCAAGGAGAAGAAGCGCCGGTACTTACATAATCGCAAAGTGGAACATGAAGCTCTAGGCAAGTTATATGACAGTTCCAATAAGTTATTGTGGGTTCAACATGTGATTTTGGTAGTACAGTCGTGTTGTTTAATGATAGGGATACATGTGTTATTAGGTGATTTTGTCATTGTTTGAACCACATAAAGTGTACTTACACAAACGTAGATGGTATAGCCTCCTACACACCTAGGTTATATGGGATAGCCTGTTGCTTCTAGGCTACAAACTTGTACAGCATGTTACCATACTGAATGCTGGGGGCAGTTGTTACACAACAGTAAGTATTCGTATGTGTAAACATAGAAAAGGTACAGTTACAATATGGTATAAAGGGTAAAAAAAAATGGTACCACCTGTATAGGGTACTTAGCATGAATGGACCTTGCAGGACTAGCAGTTACTCTGAGTTGGTCAGTTGAGTGGTGAGTGAATGTGAAGGCTTAGGACAGTACTACATACTGCTATAGATTTTATCAACACTGTATATTTAGGCTACACTAAATTTATAAGAAACTTTTCTTCAATAATAAATTACTGTTAGTTTACTGTAACTTTTATACTTAAAATTTTTTTTAACTTCTCGACTCTTTTGTAATAACACTTAGCTTAAAACAAACACATTGCACAGCTTTACAAAACTATTTTTATGTCCTTATTCTGTGAGCTTTTTTCTATTTAAAAATTTTTTAATATTTTTTACTTTTTAAACTTTTTTGTTAAAAACTAAGACACAGACACACACATTAGACTAGGCGTACACAGTCAGGGTCATCATTATTGTCTTTGACTTCCACATCTTGCCCTATTGTAAGGTCTTCAGGGTTAATAACACATGGGGAGCTGTCATCTCCTAGGATAACAATGCCTTCTTCTGAAATACCTCCTGAAGGAACTGCCTGAAGCTATTTTATAGTTAACTTCTTTTTAATAAGGAGGAGGAATACTAGCACTCTGGGAGGCCGAGGCGGGCGGATCGTTCTGAGCTCAGGAGTTCGAGACCAGCCTGAGCAAGAGTGAGACCCCGTCTCTACCAAAAATAGAAAGAAATTAATTGGACAGCTAAAAATATATATAGAAAAAATTAGCTGGGCATGGTGGCGCATGCCTGTAGTCCCAGCTCCTTGGGAGGCTGAGACAGTAGGATTGCTCGAGCCCGGGAGTTTGAGGTTGCTGTGAGCTAGGCTGACGCCACGGCACTCGCCCCAGGCAAGAGAGTGAGACTCTGTCTCAAAAAAAAAAAAAAAAAAGGAGGAGGAATACACTCTAATAATAAAAAGTATAGCATAGTAAATACATAAAGCAGTAACATAGTGGTTTATTATCATTACCAGGTATTATGTATTGTACATAATTGCATATGCTATACTTTTATATGACTGGCAGCACTGTAGATTTGTTCACCAGTATTACCACAAATGCGAGAGTAATGTGTTACGCTAAAATGTCACTAGGCAATAGGAACTTTACAGCTCCATTATAATCTTAAGGGACCATCATTATATGGAGTTGTGGAGGCCAAAGCAACTCCATCTTGGATGTAGTCTGTGTGTTAACTTCTCATTAACCCCTGTTCTGGGGGTGCCTCTAAGATTTCTACCTTATTTGCTGTTACCATGTAAATCCTACCCTTAGGTCAAAACAGCCTTGACCATAAATCCTGCCGTTAGGCAGATTCACATAGCAGTCTTGCCTTTCTCTGAGGGTCAACTTCGGTTGTCCTACCCATTCCTTCCCTGTATTATATAAGCCCTGGGGTGGTTGGGTGTAGGGATCCATCATCATCTTGTGCTGCTGCTGGAGACATGGCTTCTGTTCGTAAGTCCTTATTAAATGTTTCTTTCTGAGAAACTGGATTTTTCAGCCTCTTTCTTTGGCTTCTCCCCTTGCTCAGACTTTGGGGGTAGGTTTGCACAGACCTGCTCACCACAAAACAGGGATCAATCACTGACTGAAAGGTTATGCAGTGCATTACTGACATTAGGTTTATTTCTGTCTTGGTACCTAGAATGAAGGAGAAGTTGCTTTTGAAACGGCATGTCTTACAAAGATTTCCTTGTTTACTTGTTGATTTGGAGAAGCATCTTTGATGGGTTGCTTGGCAGATAACATCTTGACTCTTGTAACTCTCTAGGTAGTAGTCTACTGACTGGCCCAGAGGGACTTTTGGCCAAAGAACGAGAAAACTTGAAGCGATTAAAGTGTCTCCGGCGATACCGCCAGCGTTATGGAGTGGAAGCCTTACTACACAGGCAGTTGAAGGAACGCAGAATGCTGGCCACGGATGGTGCTGCCCAACAGGTAATTTGTGTATATACTTCTAAGATAAATACATTCACTTTATTTACAGAGTTAGGGTAATTATCAAAACATTATCCAGTCCTGGCTCTGAAATCGGACTTAATTGCCCTTGGGTTATGGTGAAAGCACCTACCTGGAAGTCAGGAGACATAGGGTTCTAGTCTCAGTGCCCTACAGACCAGCTCTATGCTTCAATATTATCATCTGCAAATTGAGTGGTTGAGGTAATTTCTCCTTTTATTTTGATTCAGATATTCTTCAGTTCAGGAATAGCACAGGTTAAGCCTAAGTTGCTTGGTAGTCTTGTCTTAAAAGGTGGGAAGATAGATAGAATAGAAGCAATTGAATGTCCGGAAGTAAGGTTGATAGAAAGAAGAGTTTAGTGAGCATTCTTAAATTTGTTTCTCAAATCCTTGGTCTCTGCTTCAGTAAGACTAATTTCCTTTTTATCTGTTTCATTTGTTGAGGCTCCATGTAAGGTTACAGTTTAATAAAGGGTTCTGCTAAAAGACAAACTAGTTTGAAAATCATTAGTTATATCGTACTTTTATAATACAGACAGGTATATTTGGGATTAAGGTTGGCTCATTCTTTATACATGAGGTTTTAAATGTTTTTCTTTTGCATAATATTGGTGAATCAGTTTTTGTTAAATGTTGAATTTTATAGCCTTTAAGGATGTATTTTTCTTATATAACTAAGTATTGTCATAATTGTATGCTCTTTTGTCGGTTTGTTTGTTTTATCTGTTTTTTCCATTTTAGGCCCATACCACTCGTTCCAGTCAGAGGTGCTTGGCCTTTGTGGATGATGTTCGTTGTTCCAATCAGTCTCTTCCAATGACCAGACACTGCCTTACCCGTATCTTTTTACTGGGCACCTGTTCCAGCTTGATTTGCTAGTTAGACTGAGGGCTAGTGGGAATCTCAGTGCTAGTTTGCTTAATTAAAGATTTTGTTTTCCTTTGGCCCTGAATCAAGGCCAGCAGTTTGCTGAAGCTGTTGGTTTCAAACAGGAGCCTAAAGAATTATCTTTCTATGGTCTGTTGGCCATTTTAGAACTTTGGAAATGTAATGGTCAATTCATTAGAAAGAAACATCTGAGTCATTGGCAATAGATGTATGTAGTCTTAATACCAGGGTTCCAAAATATCCATGAAATACTTATATTTATCTCGAGATCCCTGATTTTAAGTTATTCATTAGAATTGTAATGTTAAATCTTAATTGTAATCCCCCAAAATTACTGTGCGTTTTCAACCAAAATGAAAGGATGATTCTACACTATGAACTTCCCTCTAGTATTATCCTTTTGTGTGGTCAGGGCCCTATCTTGTATATTTTAAACTTCATTCAAATTAGAAGCTTACTGGTTCCAAAAATGAGGAGCTTTTTTTTCTCCTATTGATTAGTTTGACTTTGAACCATCATGTCTTTTGATTCTGCTAAAGGACTACATTTACTATTGGGCTTCAAAACTTTTTTGAGTTGTTTATTGGATTGTGAAAGTGCATCTTTTTAATTTTTATTTTTTTTGAGACAGAGTCTCACTCTGTCACCTGGACTAGAGGGCTGTGGCATCAGCCTACCTCACAGCAACCTCAGATTTCTGGGCTCAAGCAATCCTGCCTCAGCCTCCTGAGTAGCTGTTATTATAGGCGTATGCCACCACACCCAGCTAATTTTTCTGTGTAGTAGAGACGAGGTCTCACTCTTGCTCAGGCTGGCCTCCAACTCCTGAGCTTGAGTGATCCTCCCGTCTTGGCCTCCCAGAGTGCTAGGATTACAGGCGTGAGCCACTGTGCCCGATCTGAAAGTGCAACTTCATTATGGACGTTGGTTGAGAAAATTACATTTCATAGTAAAAGCACTTAAATATGATCTTTATATGAAAGGCATAAAATTGCTGGATTTCATTTGCCTGGGAAGAAATGCCAATAATTTGAAAATGAAAGTATGTAAATAGGAAGAGGAGAACCCCCTCTTCGTCTTTTGACAGGGAGGCTGATTTTTTTTATTGTTTATTAGATATTTTACCCATTTATTATTACAGCAAATGTCTGAGAAAGGATTATTGTCCTTAATATATAAAATGCTTGTGCAAAGTAATTAGAAACTTTAAAGATAAATACTTAAAATATAATTGGGCAGAGGCTATCTATGGACAGATTTAAAAGACGATAGAAAAGAAAGATAGTTGAAAAGTGTTTATCTTCTCTATAAATACAGTGGACCCTTGACAACTTGAGGGTTGAGGCACTGACCCTCTATACAGTTGAAGATCTGCATATAACTTTGACTCCCCCAAAACTTAACTACTAATAGCCTGCTATTGACCAGAAGCCTTATTGATAACATAGTCGATTAACACCCATTTTATGTGTTACATGTATTACATACTGTATTCTTAAAGTGGAGAAAAAATAAAATCAGCAGGACACAGTGGCTTGTGCCTACAATCCTAGCTGCTCAGGATGCTGAGGCAGGAGGATCACTTGAGGATAGGAGTTCAAGACCAGCCTCAGCAACATGAGATACCCCTGTCTCTACAGAAAGAAAAAGAAAATTTAGCTCGGGGTGGTAGTGCATGCCTTTAGTCCCAGCTACTTGGGAGGCTGAGGCAGGAAGATGACTTGAACCCAGGAAGTAGAGGCTGTAGTGAACTATGATTGTGCCACTGCATCTAGCCTGGGCAACAGAGCAAGAGCCTGTCTCAAAAAATATATATATATCAGAAAATACATTAACTATTCTTTAAGTGGAAGGTAGATCATTATGAAGGTCTTCATCCTTGTCATATTTACACTGAGGAGGAAGTGGAGGGGTTGGTCTTGCTGTCTTAGGAGTGGCAGAGACAGAAGAAAATCCACATACAAGTGGACCTGTGCAGTTCAGACTTGTGTTGTTCAGAGGTTAGCTGTAAATAGGAAATAAAACAAGGAAATTTTAAAATCTATAAATTTGATATTTGTATATATATTTAAGATAAATTTTAAAATATATAATTTTTTTAATGAGTGAATTCCAAAATTAGGTGAGGGTATGATAAAATGGAATGTTCTAAATGTTGCCAGTGGGAATATGAATTGGTATAAGCTTTTTGGAAACCAGTTTGAAAGTATTCATATTCTTTGATACGGTCATTTTACCTCTGGGAAATTATTTTAAGAAGACAACCAAATGCAGACCAGTGTTTTGACATAAAATATTATTCTGACTGGAGATAGCCTTAAAATATTCAGAGATGGAGAAAAGTAAATTAAAGCACAATATAATGTGGAATATTTTCAGGCATTAAACTTTCTATTTGCCAAAATCTGTGAATGACAGGAAAATGAAAGTGACAAAAATAAGATATGGAATTCTGTAGAGTGTGTTTTAACTGCATGAAACTGAGTACCGGGAGGGAATGTAACACAGAAATGTGATTAGTTTTGCATGGTAGGGTTATGAATGCCTTTTTTCCACTCTTTCTTGATACTTTCTGGGTTTTTTGGTGAGCTTCAATTACTTTTATAAGAGAAAAAGCCCAGTTTAGAGACAGTAAGGACTATTTTAGATATTTCTACAATATTTTGTACTCAAGTAATTTATTAGAATATAAGTATTTTAAAAAGCAAAGTTGAAAATGTATTTGTAAAGAGAAGGGAAGTATTTTTTTTCTTTTTATGCTCTTTCCTTTCCACTCCATAGTTGCCTAAGTCACTTACCCTTCCTTAAGTCCTTACCCCAGAGAAAGATGCGACTGCCATTGGTGACCTGTTAACTCTTTACTCTGGTCTAATGGAGACAGCACTGGACTGAAAGTGAAGTACCCAGACTTTAGTTGTAGGTTAACCATTCCCTTTTTGTTTCTGTTGTCCCCATCTGAAAGGACAGGGGGTGGAGAATGATTGGGGGAGTGTTTTTCCAGGATACTGTGATACTAAATAAGAGACTTTTGTGAAATTCCTTTGAATTGCATGAAAAAAGTTTCTGGTTGACATATTTAATGGATTAATATTTAAATATTATAATAATGACAACTGAGCTGCATATGCACATTGGGTATTGCTTAGATTTTCTTAAGCATATAGAGAGTACAAATCTGAATATTCCCATTAGATTCATATGTTTATTCATTTGATCATTCAATAAATGTTTACTTTGTGTTATGTACTGTTCCTTTAAAGTAGTGGTTCTTAACTGGGAGCCATTTTGTCCTCCGTTTGGCAATGTGTGGAGAAATTTTTGGTTGTTATAACTCAGGAATAGGGGTGATACTGACAGGTAATGGAAAGAGGCCAGATATGCTGCTTCAACATCCGATATCCAGCAAAGAATTATCTGGCCCACAGTGTCAATAGTGCCATGGTTGTGAAACTGCTTTAGAGTTTAGCCCTTTCCAAATGTGGATAGAAAAAAATAGCTTTATTCAAGAAGACTTACTACTGGTTTAAAAAACTGTAATGTAGGCTGGGGGCAGCGGCTCACACCTGTAATCCTAGCACTCTGGGAGGCCAAGGCGGGAGGATTGCTCAAGGTCAGGAGTTCGAAACCAGCCTGAGCAAGAGTGAGAACCCATCTCTACTAAAAACAGAAAGAAATTATCTGGACAACTAAAAACATATATAGAAAAAATTAGCCAGGCATGGAGGTGCATGCCTGTAGTCCCAGCTACTTGGGAGGCTGAGGCAGGAGGATTGCTTGAGCCCAGGAGTTTGAGGTTGCTGTGAGCTAGGCTGATGCCATGGCACTCTACTCCAGGCAACAGAGCCAGACTCTGTCTCAAAAAAAAAAAATAAATGTACATTAGATTTTTTAATTTTTAAAAAGTGCCTTAAAATTTTTGAGAAAAATTACCCGTAATTCCATAATCCTGGTACTGTTGATTTATAGAAAATTATGTTTTCTGCTGGGCGCGGTGGCTCACGCCTGTAATCCTCGCACTCTGGGAGGCCAAGGCGGGCGGATTGTTCTGAGCTCAGGAGTTCGAGACCAGCCTGAGCAATAGCGAGACCCCATCTCTACCAAAAATACAAAGAAATTAACTGGACAGCTAAATATATATCTAGAAAAAAAAATTAGCCGGGCATGGTGGCGCATGCCTGTAGTCCCAGCTACTCGGGAGGCTGGGGCAGTAGGATTGCTCGAGCCCAGGAGTTTGAGGTTGCTGTGAGCTAGGCTGACGCCACGGCACTCGCCCCAGGCAAGAGAGTGAGACTCTGTCTCAAAAAAAGAAAAAGAAAATTATGTTTTCTGGTTAAAAATAAACCAAGTTTAAAATAACATTTGTTTGGCCAGGTGCAGTGGCTCACACCTGTAATCCTAGCACTTTGGGAAATCAAGGTGGGAGGATCGGTTGAGACCAGGAGTTTGAGACCATCCTGAGCAAGAGTGAGACCCTGTCTCTACAAAAAAATAGAAGGCTGGGCGTGGTGGCTCACGCCTGTATAATCCTAGCACTCTGGGAGGCCGAGGTGGGTGGATTGCTCAAGGTCAGGAGTTCGAGACCAGCCTGAGCAAGAGCGAGACCCCCTCTCTACTAAAAATAGAAAGAAATTATCTGGACAACTAAATATATATATAGAAGAAATTGGCCAGGCATGACGGCACATGCCTGTAGTCCCAGCTACTTGGGAGGCTGAGGCAGAAGGATTGCTTGAGCCCAGGAGTTTGAGGTTGCTGTGAGCTAGGCTGACGCCACGGCACTCTAGCCCAGGCAGCACAGTGAGACTCTGTCTCAGAAAAAAAAAGGTAGAAAAATTAGCCAGGTATGGTGGTGTGCAGACGCCACGGCACTCTAGCCCAGGCAGCACAGTGAGACTCTGTCTCAGAAAAAAAAAAGGTAGAAAAATTAGCCAGGTATGGTGGTGTGCACCTGTATCCCAGCTACTACTTGGGAGGCTGAGGCTGGAGGATCACTTGAGCCCAGGAGCTTGAGGTTGCAGTGAGGCCACAGCATTCTAGCCTGGGGGACAGAGCAATACCCTGTTTCGAAAAGAAGATGTGTTTGCTAATCTAGGGAAAATAACCATGTAGTTAAGATTTCAAGAAATGTTCACACTTGCATAAAATGTATTTTGTAGAGTAACTTGAACTTGAATTTTATCTACTCAAGATTTCAATGTTGATTCATTCTGCAGAGTTTTCTTTGCCAACTTAGAAATTGATCCTCTTTTTCCTGCCCTTAACAGAAGTTGTTAGAGCGCTCTTGGAGTGTTCCTGGAGTACTTTTATTTCATGGGCCCTCATAAGCAAAATAATCTTTCTTTGGGATCATAAAAGGACTCCCCTGTTACTACCACTCTTTCCTTAAAAAAAAAAAAAAATGCATGGAGATTTATTTTTAGTTCTTGTCAGGATATGATACCTAGTGACTATTTGTAGACCTCTATTTCCTCAAATTTGATGCTGCTTTAAACACATAAATCATCTTTGAAAACATAGTCCAAAAAGTTTTGCAAACTTTGCCTGTCTGCTTAACAGAGCAGAAACCTTATTTTATCTCTTGACTCTTGGAAGGGGTTGGTAGGGGCTTCTGCAGGCTATTTGCATTTACCAGGACATGTTTCTTCTGAATAGATGTATGTGCCTAGGAGTGTTACTGCTATTTGCCTAGCATTGTCATAAGGGAGAACAGGATTAGTGTCTAGTTTAAATGATCAGGATCTTAAAAAGGAGGTTGGGGAGAAGTTTTAAATTACTGGTAGAGCTAGATTTAGATGCTAGTAATTGACTTTTATTTTGGGAAGTAACTTTAAAAATTACTAACTGCATTTGGTTTTCTGTATCAGATGTAGCTGTAATTATCTTGTGTAGTCCAGACTTTAAGTTTTACATGGCCGACAACTCTACTGTGTTTTGTACCTCCGACAGATCCTGTTTTATTTCCCTTGACCATTTTTCTACAGATATTTGTCAGGATACAAATCAGGTTCTCTTCAAATGCTGCCAGGGATCTGAAGAGGTACCCTGCAACAAACCAGTTCCTGTAAGCCTCTCTGAGGATCCCTCCTGCCCACTGCATTTCCAGTTGCCTCCTCAGATGTATAAGCCGGAGCAGGTACTGTCAGTGCCAGACGATCTGGAAGCCGGCCCCATGGATCTGTACTTGAGTGCTGCTGAGCTTCAGCCCACTGAGAGTTTACCTCTGGAGTTCAGTGATGTAAGTTAGAGAAACTCTGTTCTGGTTGGCCCTTGAGATAAAGCCTTATTTATTAATGGTGAGGATAGGTTAGTCTTTTGTGGTTAGGAGAGTTACAAGTTTTTGAAGCGATACATGTATTACTGTATTTGAATGGTAGCATATTTATTTAGAGACTTCAGCCATACCTTATTTTTTTCATCCTTTTTTAAGAGAGAGTTCACATACCATAAATTCTACCCCTTGAAATTGTATGATTTAGTGATTTTTAGTATATTCACAAAGTTATGCAACTGTTGCCACTATCTAATTTCAGAATGTTTTCATCATCCCCCAAAGAAACCCAATACCAATTAGCAGTCATTTCTCATTTTCTTTTGCCTCCATCCCCTAGCAACTATTAGTCTACTTTTTGTCTGTAAATTTGCCTATTTTGGACATTACATACAAATATAGTCATATATGTGGCCTTTTATGTCTGGCTTATTTCACTTAGCATAATGTTTTCAAGGTTTATCCATGTTGTGATAGTATGTATCAATACTTTATTCTTTTTCATGACTGAATTAATATTACACTGTTGGGATATACCACATTTGAAAATTCTAAATCTATCAGTTGATGGACATTTGTGCTGTTTCTACTTTTTGGCCAGTAAGGAATGTGATGCTATGAACATTCATGTACAAGTTTTTGTGTGGACACATATTCAATTCTCCAGTTCTCTCTGTGTATGTACTTAGCAGTGGACTTATTTGTCAAACCACTAATTTCATTTAGACAAAAAAGCAAGATTCTTCTATTTTGTTGACTTAGTATTGATACTTCCAAAACCACTTACAAATTTAAATTCACAGAAGCATTTCTTTTTCTGAGAGAATGATAATGGAGATTATAAAGTGAGGGAAGTTGGAAAGGCAAGATGATGGTTAGATTTGGTGTAGCCTAAAGATTTGGGTACCTATCCCCAAGGTGAGTTTGATTCATTAAAATCATAAATGAATCCTGATTTCTGTAGATATCAACTCTTGAACTGTGTAAACTTCTGTTTTGGCTCTGCGGTAAAGGTTTTTATTTTCAGATTAATATGACCTCTAAGAAATGACTCTAAACTAGGCTCTGGCTATTCTTTCCATTTTTGATATGTTACAGTTTCTGTTATGAACTGAGTTAAACAACAGTGCTCTCCCAAGTATTTGCTCTTACAGCCTTCTAAGTATGCACACCACCCTGCCTTTTTCAGCTTTTTCCTCAACTGGTCCTAATCTCATAAATCCATCTCTGATTTCATTGGTTTCCCTAATTAGCACTGATCTATCATTTGACTTTACAGGCATTTCATCTCTCTCTTGGCACTTTCGCTTAATCTTTAGTCTTCTTGATAAAGGTCTTCCTTATTTTTTCTGAGGATAAATTTTCCAAATTTCATAATGAAGGTGTCTTTCATATAATCATAACATGATTAAGGTGACAGATCTAAATGGAAAATTCAATATAGGTTGCAAGATTATTTGCTAAGCGTAGTAAGCAAGATTTGGGTGGCTTCAAGGGTCTCTTTTACTAAGAAAGATGTATCAGGACAGAGTAATTTCTGAAAAAGAAAAAATGCTATTGAGAATATACTGGTTTCAGTATTTTTTTGTAATCTCTCCCTTTTAAAAAAGTTGGTTGTATACTGCCTGTGGGTTTATCAAATTTTTGATTTTTGTTACTTCCTTTAGAAGGAAAATGCAATTTTTTTTTTGCAATGGGATCTCATTCCGTTGCTCAGGCTGGAGTGCAGTGATGTGATCATAGCACAGTGCACCCTCAAACTCCTAGGCTCAAGCAATCCTCCCACCTTAGCTTCGTGAGTAGCTGGGACTAAGTTGTGCACAAACACACCTGGCTAAGAAAAATATAATTTTATTATAGCCTTGATTATAATTGTTTTTTATAAAGTCTGTTTCATAGATTCATAAAATATGAGAACTAGAAAATAGCCTTAGAGGCTGGGCATGGTGGCTCACGCCTGTAATGCTAACACTCTGGGAGTCCGAGGCGGGAGGATCGCTCAACGTCAGGAGTTGAAGACCAGCCTGAGCAAGAGCGAGACCCCGTCTCTACTAAAAATAGAAAGAAATTAGCCGGACAACTAAAAATATATAGAAAAAATTAGCTGGGCATGGTGGCACATGCCTGTAGTCCCAGCTGCTCGGGAGGCTGAGGCAGTAGGATTGCTTGAGCCCAGGAGTTTGAGGTTGCTGTGAGCTAGGCTGACGCCATGGCACTCTAACCTGGGCAACAGAGCAAGACTCTGTTTCAAAAAAAAAAAGAAAGAAAGAAAAAGAAAATAGCCTTAGAAATAGAGATTATATACTTCAGCGTGTTCCAATCTTTTCTAATGAGGTTATATTGAAGAGAATAAATGAACAGATAGCCCTAGACTAATAAAGACAGATTTTTGTCTACTTCCTCTTTATATCTGAAGAAAACCCAGAGAGGTGTTATCTTTTTTAAATTTAGTAACAGCAGCTTTATGAACGTATTCCTGTTGCAGTTTGTTAAATGATTATATTGTTCGCTTTGCAGAGGATATATAAACAAAATATTAGAGATTATGAGATGTTAGGTTTTCTGATATTTAAGGAATCTTAAAAAAATTTTTAAAAATGTATTGTCAGATTTGTTGATCCTTATTTGTGGCATGAGTTTTTCAAAGAATGCATCA
>RJWJ010033167.1:0-18062 GCA_004363605.1 Indri indri
TTGAGACTCCTCTCAGCCACAAATGAGCTTTTCTCAGGTGTTAATTATACAATTTACTGGTTATTAACCCATAAGAATTAGCCACTAATGGCAGTGAGTCAAAATAAATAAAGGTAAGGAAAGGTATTTATCTTCTATTCTGGTCCTGAATATTTGAAAATAAGAACCTAATCTATTTTTCATGCTGTAAAATGTAAAAATAAAGACAAGAAAGCAACTAAAAATGTCCCCAAAGATCTATGTGGTTTCATATTCTAGCTTTCATATTACTCCTTGTAACATGAAAATACTACTTCTAAAGTGATGGGATATTATTGTCAATGTCTTCTGCCTAGGAAATCAGAGAACTATAAAGCAGATTGAATCAAACATTCACACCAAAAATGTTCTACAATTATAGTGGGACTCATTTGTCCCTAAGAAGGGATAGGATAGTGTGGTGACTTCACCTGTGTTGAGGAAGTTCTTTCTAAAGATGTCACATGATTGGAAATGAGTAGAAGCATGTGTGTTGTTTTTGAACTTCATGGGTCTCAATGCTTAAACAGGTGTGTGCATACTCAAGCAAACTTTGCTTTAGTTATAAGCTTCCTTGAGAAGCCAAGTCTTCCATTTGTGTAATATCCATGTCACCGAGCATAGCTTCCTTAAATACTTCTAGGTGCTTGGGCAGTGTTTGTCATACCTTTCCCTGGATGTACACACCTTGTAAATCTTCCTAAATGCAGTGGTACAGAATTCTATTACACAAAGATGTGTATAATGACAAATCTGCAGACTGGGCATGGAAACACAGGACCCTGGGAAGCAGCAGGAGTCTTTTAAAAGTCTGTCTCTCTCAGGCTCTCTGTTCCTTGGGTATTTTCCTGTTTGGGGTCTTCTATTTTGCCAAGTATGGTATCCACGGTGGGAGCAGAACAGCTGAAGACTGTTCTCAGAAGACTCCTTCGATAGACATTTGGCACTTAGGGATGTCTATCTACCCCCAACCCCATCGGTACTTTTTACCCTGTTCCACTCTTTGTTGGTTTCTCCATGCTCCTGTTAAAATGCCCCCACTTAACCTTTGCAGAGTGGAGCACCAAGCTATTACTTTCCTGTCTTAACACCAATTCTGTTTTATGATGACTAATCTGATTCCCATCCTGAGTGAATCCATGGGTAATCATTGGAGGAATATCTTCTGTCCTATCATGGTAGAAACATCCTCACCTGAGAACTGCCCTCAGGGGAAGCCCAGAGTCTCAAACCAGGCACCACTCGCAGGTAAGTCTGGGCAACTGAGTCATGTTTGGTCTTCAAACATCCTCATTGTGAGACATTCAGGCACAGATTCCTTGAATTTAGCCATTAACGACTTTTGTTGTAGAACCCAAAATTCAGGCTTGTGTACCTGATGCACAGCTAAAGCCAAACACTGTGACACTGGTACTAGAGATAAAGAAAGATTTATTTGATTTGGCCAAAGCAAGAAGACAGAAGAGCAGTCTCTCAGATCTGTCTTATCACAGACATAAGGCAGTAAGGTTTTATGTGGGGTGGCGGGTAAGGTAGGGAGAGGTCTGTGTTGGTTTTAGTTTCAGATAACACCTTGAGTAAACAGACATCTGGGCATCAGCAGCTACTTGCAACTTTTTCAGGGCATGCATTCCTTCTGCAAAACAAACTCATAGATTTTCTTTGTGACCCTGGAGTTATCTCCTCCTGCTTGACAAAGGAATAGTCATCAGCAGTTAATAATTGCTGTGAGAATAAGGGATGCTGGACAGGAAGCAATCAGTTAATGTGTGCAAACAATCAAGGGCCTACTCCAATTTTACATTATTTCAGTCATTAAAAACATGAAATAAATAAAAATACTAAAATCTCAAGTGGTCTGGCTGCATTTTCATTCTTAAATTGAGAAGAAGGTGAGCAAATTCTTCCGTGTTTCTTTCTCATCGCTTGTTGGCTGTCACTTCTCCATTCTGAGAATCTCTATCCAGCTTACCTTCCCAGAGCTTTCCAACATGAGAATTTGGCTTACATTCCTCTGTGGCAAACCCATGAATATCCCCAGAGCTATCTTGGCTACTCACAAAAGAAGAAGTTACTTAGAGCATAAAATGTGTTTAAATTGATAGGGCCATAAACATGTGCTTGCAGGTCCTGAAATAATAATTTAGTATTTTGGAAAATTTTCCTAACAGTGAATGGGCTCTAAAGTAAATCAGATATGCATTAAAAATCTAGCTTTGCTGAGAGTCAAATCAAGAACTCAATTCCATTTACAATAGCTGCAAAGAAAGTAAAATACCTGGAGTATACTTAATCAAGGAGGTGAAAGATCTCTACAAGGATAACTACAAAACACTGATGAAAAAAATCATGGATGACACAAAGAAATGGAAAAACATCCCATACTCGTGGATTGGAAAAATCAGCATTGTTAAAATGTCCATACTGCTCAAAGTGATTTAGAGAGTCAATGTAATTCCCATCAAAATATCAATGTCATTTTTCACAGATCTAGAAAAAATAATCCTAAACTTCATATGGAAGCAGAAAAGAGCCTGAATAGCCAAAACAAGCCTAAGCAAAATGAATAAATCTGGAGGCATCACTATACCTGACTTTAAATTATACTACGAGGCTATAGTAACCAAAATAGCATGGTACTGGTATAAAAGTAGATGCATAGACTAATGGAACAGAGTAGAGAATCCAGTAATAAAGTTCTTTGTCTCTGACCCAGAGATCTTGTGTTTTCTGTCAACATCCAATACACTAACATTCAAAAGAGGTTCAAGGAGGAGATGATAATGTCTCCTGCCTCATTCATGCCAGATACCTGAAAGGTGACACTGTATGTTTGAGAGACCACTCCTGTTTTTGGAAGCTGACGAGATGGAATAAAATCCTGCAAACCTGAGTGGTCTCCCCCTGGGAGACACTTTCATATGATATGATGATGGCTTGAACAATTATTAATGGCTGCATGGGATTCTAGAATTGTGCCAGTATCTTTGGACTTTTAGGATCCCTTGGCTGCAAGGTATCCATGTTTGAAGACTGGAGGTGAGCTATGGTGTTGTGATTTATAATGAGAAATAATTCATTTGGGCTTAGTCCCCATTTCCTTGTGCACAGCTCCTAGTACACTTGGAATTTCAGAAGTGATAAGTGTCTTTTTGGATGCTCATGAGATGACTGATGGCTGGGGGCTTCCGGATAGCCTCAGGATGGACAGCTGGTTGCCAGGGAAACCAACCTTGCAATTAGAGGGTTAGAACATTCAGTCCTTTCCTCCAGGCAGCAGAGAGGGGCTGAAGGTTGAGTTGATCACCAATGGCCAATGATGTAATTGGTCATGCTCATGTAATAAAGCCTCCATAAAAAACCAAAGGACTAAGTTAGGAGAGCTTCTGGGTTGCTGAACACATGGAGGTGCTGGGAGGGCGGAGAGGCATGGAAGCCCCTTCCCCAATACCTTGTCCTATGTATCTCTTCTTTTGGCTGCTTATTTGCATTCTTTATAATATCCTTTATAATAAATTGGCAATAGTTAAAAAAAGTCATAAAATCAACAAACGATTAATTTACTAAGGTTCCATTCTGATCTTTGCCTACCTGATATAAACAGTCACAGATTTATACAATCCAAGGGCTGTGAGAATTTTGAGAGACCCTTTCTAACTCTCCAAGCCACAGATAAAATATTTCCTAGTTGATGCAGACCCACTGTCTACACAGCATCCATTTGCACCCACATTACTTTGTACCCATGTACCCGTAAGGGTGGGCAAAGGAACCAAACGCATGCAGTGCTATTGCTGCTTGCTGTGCTGTGAGTAATACAGTCCTTTGTCTCTGACAAAGGAAGCAATGCAAATACTTGGTGCCCTGTGCAGAAAATCTTGTGAACAGAAAGAGAAATAACTGAAGTAGGAGGAGGTATTTCAGTTCAGCAGTCAGTCTAATAGCTGGTGAGAGGGTACGTAGGAACATTGGGTGAAATCTGGTCTACTTTGTTGGGTTCCAGCTTCAGAGTCAAGAGCTATGAAACATTTACTCAGCTGTAAGTTTGACGATAAACCATGCCTCACCCATCTTTTGTACAGCCCCATGAGTACATTCAATAAATGACTACAAAGTAGGTGAGAAGAGTTGCTCAAGATGAAGGTAGGATGCCAAGACATATTCAAATGGAGAGAGAAATGGTAGAAAACTGGCTTTAATTAGGTCAATGGAGGTGTGAGTTTAGGTCTGTAGTTGAGAGAGGAGTTACCCTGGCTGGGCGTGAGGCATGAAGGCAGGAAAGGAGTGTGTTCCTCTAGAGGAGATTAACTTGTGTTATCCTCTGATGGATCCCTCTTTTTATTATCTCTCAGTTTTCCTTTTTTTTTTCTCTCTTCGTATCTCTTCCACAAAAATTGTTTTCTGCCTTTGGCATCGGTTCAGTGCTTTAAAATGTGGCCACCTGTGAGTGTTATAGGAAGCATATGCTTTTAATCTCCTTGTAAGTCGTATTTAGAGTCAGTCAAGTTCTACAAGAGTGGAGTCTGCCCAAGAAAACATCCAGAAACTTGTGGAATATGCTTAAACTTTGATGAAGGCAATCATTCATCTGAGACATGACTATTCTCATGGACAATTCATGACCAGGCCGATTTGACGTTTGAAGTATGTCCTCGACCTGGTGACTTGCTTCTTTAACTGAAGACTACTGTACCCTTTAACCCACTAGCTTATAATTGTTGAAGGAATTTTAAGCCAAAAAGGGGAATTAAAAAAACCAAACATAAGTTCTTTGTGTCTAATTAAAAAAAAGAAAAACTTCCTGGGTGCCCGAAGGTCTTGATCCAAGACCATTAAAAAACACTCGTTAGGAGAGCAAGCGAAGTGTTAACAAAGTTCCTGCTATTTATAGATGCAAAACAGTGGCTACAAGTTTAGATTTTATTTCTTCAGACAAAATTTACAAAGAGAGGTATTCACTGTGACCTAGATGTTTTTTCTCTGGGCTACAAAGCTTTGCAGGGCTGCCCAGGTGGGACCACCTATGACCTATGTTATTGGATGCATTTGCTTATATTCCATGTTCTTCCACGAACTTACAAGCAATGCACAATGAAGGTCATTCTTGACATTTACAATTCATTATGTAGAAATTTGACAAAATATGTTTATTCCAGAATGTTGAAAGGAACTGTTTTCAGATACAGATCCCGGTAAACATGCTCTTTTGTTCACGTACGATTTCATTTTAAGTGGTTTCTTTTACCCAGCATTTATTAGGCTTTTCTTTTCCCAGTTCTCCTTCCCCCATTGGCTACACCGACCTGTTTATTTATAAAAGCATTATTTATTAAAATGCGGAGTAACCGCAGGGTCTGAGCTACCAAAGAGAAGCAGGAGGAACTGATAGGAACTAAGTAGCTTTTCAGGCTTGTCTTCTGTTCAAAAAAGCTGTCGTTATTTTTCTCTCGGCATCTGACGTGCATGTGCCAAGCAAGGGAAGCATCCTAACTCCTTTGTATATTTCCGACTTCTTTGCGACGATCATTAGTTTTATCAGAAACTTCTCATTTCCTTTAAATATGCAATTTTAAGAGGATTTGGTACATTCTTAAGTACCTCTACTCTATCTTCCAGTCAAGTACTTTTTCTTGAAGCTATGTCAAAACGTATAATGGAGTTTTATATCATTTTAATATTTGATGAATTTTTAATTTTTAATTTTTGAATAGGCTATATATTACATAGTAAAATAGCCAAAGGATAGAAAGGATATGTATGAAAAGTAAACCTTTCTCCGTCCTCTGCCCCTCGGTTTCCTGTTTCTAGTTCTTTCCAGAGACAGCCATGATTACTTGTATACTTTCAGAGGAAAACGTATGTTTGTATAAGTATCGTATTTACACTCATCCCCTCCTTTATACAAATAGTAATATATTACGCATTATTTTTGTATTTTGTTTTCTTCATATCTGCACATCTCAGAAAATGTTCCAAAACAGTATATATAGAAGTACTGTCTTATTATTTTTATAGCTATACTTTGTTCCATTGCATGTCAATACCAAAATTTATTCAACCAATCCCTTTTTGATAACTATTTAGGCTGTTTCCAATATTTTACCTTGAACCTCTATTCTGCAATGACTATCCCTGTCTTTGTGTACACATGTGAAACTATGTGTAGGATAAAGTATTAGACTCAAATTTCCAGGTCCAGTTCCACATTTCAATTTTGGTAGATATTGCCAAATTGCCCTCGGAAGATGTTTCCCTAATTTTATACTCTCAGCAACATGGTTTGAGAATATGGATTTATTTTTAAAATGTGTACTATCTATAAAGAGAGGTAAACCTGCTCAGTATTTGCCACTGTGCCTTGCAATCAGTGACTAAATGACTCTACCAGACACCAAATATAATTAAGAGCGCATTAGAGTTACTATTGAAATTAGTCAGGGTAATGCACCTTCTCACCTTCCCCAGCTGATTAAATGTATACTTATTATCCAAACCTCAACTTGCAATCTTGGGAGTGTTTAGTAGCTGCACACAGAGCACCTGACAGCTACTCTCATTGACAGGAGAGAGTGTTCTGTATGTTTTAGACAAATAAAGGTCAATGTCATAAGCCCGATGCTCTTTTGTTAGACAAGTATTTAAACCATGATCTTATATCTCAAAATTCAGCACAAGATTAAACACGATGGTGAGTTCAGCAGGTGTTTGCTATCGCTGCCTAAAACTGTCTACACTTTTGATGTTGGCTCATAATCAGATCGTTTAAACTCAGCCTGGAACGATTCTGTCTGCTTTTAACATGTCAATAAAAAGTAAAAATGGTGTTTCCACTGTAGAATTAGGAATTTTAAAGTTATGATTGTTACTATTAATGGCATAAATATTTTATAATACGTTTCTCTCACATAGTTATTTTTACATGTTTGAAAATGCTCAGTTTACACCACGAGGCTCTTTTTTTTTCCTCTTTGATTTCATTTCTTCCAAGCCCAGTATCTCCCTTGAATGCTGAGGTGGATTCTTATATGTTGCTCTGTATGTGGCTCAACGCTCTGACTTCTCTGCACGTCACTCTGCCATCGGCATTAGTGGTCTGTGCTTTCTCGATAGGATGTGACAGCTTGTAACACAAGAGCCTCATGGTGCAAAGCAAGAATTTTTAAACATGTAAAAATAATGACTTACAGGAAATTCATCATGAAATTTCTACTCCATTAATAAAAGTCTTTAACATTCCTAATTCTAAATCCCAAAGTGGAAGCTATTTTAATTTTTTTATTGACATGTCAAAAGTAGTCAGCATTGGTCAGTGAAACTTCCATGTCTCTAAGTGTCAAATACCCCTTACAAAGAAGAGTATTAATAGTAATGATCCGTAACATGCCATAGAAAGGCATGATCACAATTATTTTCTTCTTCTATTTCTATTCTTTATAATCTACTTTCTTTCTTACTATTTCTTCTCCCATCCATACCTCTTAAGTAAGTTGCTACTCACTCCGTAAACAGTCACCCATCTTGCTGCCTGCAAGAAACATAGTTTAACTATGAAGACACAGATAGGTTAACACATTAACTGCCATGTGAGTTGTATTTAACTCACACTAGTTTTGAGCCCGGGGCCTCATGAAGCATATGTAACTCACATGACTCGACCTTGGGAGCTGCCTGAACTATTTTTCAAGTTACATAGAACTCAGGCCCAGAAAACAATAAAAAATAACATAGTTTTCATTACATCAGAAAGGATCGTTTTGTTTTTGAAGTTTTTATTCTATTTTTGTAATAAAACACCACGGCCCCAAGGAAAACATTTTTTTTTTCTAGTGTGGTAGTCAATGTGTTAAAAGTAGAAGTATGAAAAAAGATACACAACACTAACACTAATCATAAGTAAGCTACAGGCGACTACATTAATATCTTACGAAGTAGTTTTCAGAGAAAAGGATATTGCAGTGATAAAGAAGGTCATTTCATAATGATAAAGGGATCAATTCATTATAGAGCACAGCCATTGTAAATGTTAATGCACCTAATAACAGAGTCCAAAATACAGGAAGCAAAAACTGATAAACTGCAGAGATAAACAGATAAATCCAGAATACAGTAGCCATAAATGGACCTACACATTTATATCAAGTGAATTTTTGAAAAAGTTGCTAAGGTAATTTAGAGAAAAAAGAATAATAGTCTTTCAATAAGTTACACTGAAACAATTGGATTACCAGAGATGCAAAAATAGGACTGGTCCACACCTCATACCACATGCAGATATTAACTCTAACTGGATTATGGACCCAAACGTGAAACCTAAAACTATAAAACTGCTAAAAGAAAACACAGGAGGAAATCATTGTAGTGTTTGGTAAGGCGAAGATTTCTTACATACAACACCAAAAGGACAGTCCATAGAAGAAAAAGGTTTGATAAATTAGACTTCGTTCAAATTAAGAACTCTGCTCCTTGAAAGACACTGTGAAGAGAATAAAAGGACAGTCACTGACAGGGAGAAAACATTTACAAATTAAATATCAGCAAGGAACTTCTACCCAGCATATATACAGAAGTTTCCAAGTTTCTAAGAGGACAGACAAAACAAAAGCAATATGGGCAAAAGATTTGAATAGACATTTCACTGAAGAAGATATCTACATGGCAGATAAGCACATAGAAAGATATTGAACATTATTCTAATTAGGGAAATGCAAATTAAAACCACAATGACACATCATTACACATGGATTAGAATGTCTAAAATCAAAAAGACTGATGATACCAAAGTTGGTGAGGTTATAGAGGAACTGGAGCTCTCATACACTACTGATAGAAATGCACAAGGGTACAACTCCTTTGGAAAACAAGGAAACTGTCAATTTCTTAAGAAATTAAAGA
Source organism: Indri indri (assembly GCA_004363605.1). Classification (NCBI taxonomy): domain Eukaryota; kingdom Metazoa; phylum Chordata; class Mammalia; order Primates; family Indriidae; genus Indri; species Indri indri. Next base: position 8,911 of record RJWJ010033167.1, read on the forward strand.
TATACCTATTATATGATCCAGCTGCTGTACACATAGAAATCAAAATATATGTCCACACAAAGATTCATACACAAATGTTCATAGCAGCTTTATTTGTAATAGCATCAAACTGGAAACTACCCCAATGTTCATCAATGGGTGCATGGATCAACAAACCCTGGTACCTCCATGCAGGGGAATACAGCCCAGCAGCAGAAAAGAAACAAACTATCAATATTCACAACAGCATGATGGAATCTCAGAATAATTATAATAGGTGAAGCAAGCCAGACCAAAAAAAGAATTCATATATATAATTCTGTTTACATAAAATTCTAGGAAATACAAACTCATCTATGGGGTTGCCTGGGGGAGGCAAAGAGGAAGGATTACTAAGGGACATGAGGAATTTATCTGGGTGCTGGGAATGTTTGTTATCTTGATTGTGGTGATGACTATGTACATAAATCAAACTTATCAAATTGTATACTTTAATTATGTGTAATTTATTTTATGTCAATTATACCTCAATATATATTTTTTAAAAAGAAAATAGGAATTAGACTGTTCCTCTCACATGCTGCCATTTGACCTACAAAATATGAATAATTTTTAAGAATGTAATTCTTTGCAATGCAATTATACATTTCTAAGAGCATCAGTGGATCAAATTTATCATGTTATCAAATATACAAAGAGATCTTAAGGAGTCTAAAATTTATTTATTTTTGGGGAGTTAAGAAACTAGACCAGCTGGGGGTAAATTGACATGACCCAAATGATATAAAAATGCAGTGTGTCTGAGCTAGATTGCGAAAATGAAAGCTTTGGTTTCCTGCTGCCCACAGAGCTAAGTCACAGTGACATTTTAATAAATGGTCAATAATGTTGAGTCCAAGTAGTCTCAAAGTTGACTGCCTGATAGTAAATCCATTGGTTGAAAAATTCAAACAGCCTTTCTAATTGCTGTTGAGAACAGTACAAAATAACCGGTAGTTTTATCGGAGCATAAATCTCGATGAGAATATTTTGGGTGTATTCTAGACCCCATATTGTTGGCTTTAAATGGAACGTATTTAATATTTGCCTCTGCATAAATTAGAAAGTGGCACAGTTTCCTCAGGAGAGTTCACCTTCTACTCTAAGAAAATTGTCACAATGTGCTGTTTTTGGTTTATTTGAGATAAAACCATTTTAATTCCATCTGCTGGAGAATGGGCATAATAAGAGTACACAAATCTGTGGTTTCTTCAATGCAAATGGCACCCTATAGAGCTGCAGTCCTCAACCGCTTAAGGCCGCAGAGGTCTGCTGCCCGCCCCACCCTCTGTCTGTGGAAAAATTGTCTTCCGTGAAGCTTAGGAAACGGGGTGCGGGTGCACAGTACAAGGGGAGCGGTGGGTGAGCCGGAGGAATGAAGCTTCATCTGTATCTACAGCTGCTCCGCTCCCCATCGCTCCCATCACCGCCTGAACTCTGACTACTCTCCACCCCCACCCTCCTGCCCCCTCCCTTCTGTGGAAAAATTGTCTTCTGTGAAACCAGTCCCTGGTGCCAAAAAGGTTGGGGACTGCTGCCGTAGAGTATTGCAGTGATGGAGACCCTAGATGTACATTTATTAGAAAAGAGATATACCCCTAATTTATTAGAAGTATAAGTGCTATAATTTCAAACAAGGTAGTTAAGTATTATTCATTCTGAAACATCTTCAACTGGTAAGCATGAGTGTATTCTCATACTAATGTACATAAGTAACTCTTTTTTTTCTTTTTTTTTTTAGAGACGGGATCTCCGCATGTCGCCCAGGCTAGAGTACAGTGGTGCAATCATAGCTCACTGCAGCCTCCAACTCCTGGCCTCAAGGGATCCTCCTACCTCAGCCTCCCGTGTAGCTGGAACTACAGGTGTGCGCCACCATGCTGAACTCTGTAAGTAACTTTTAAATTAATTCTGTTTAAATTGAAGTTTTTTGCCCATTTGGGATTTAGAAACAAGATTTTTCTCTATCTTCAGGGAGAAGCATTTTAAACCTCATCTTTTATGAGTGGAATGTATGTAAATAAACCAGCTCAATTATATTTTAGAAAAATAATTCACAGTAACATTTCTTCCAGTTGAAGATGACTAAGGATGAGGTAATGGTGGCTCGGCAACATGGTTTAGTTGCGACTGCACTCGAGAGAGTTTGGTTTGCTTCCCAGCTCCACCTGGGCCAAGAAAAGTAATTACGGTGATTAATAATAATATTTGATCTTCTAGTCCCCGAGCCCACTCCTCAGAGCTGGTATTATCTGGGGGCAGAGAAACAAATTGCAGGAAGGAAATGAGAAGTGTGTCCTACCATTTGAATTCTTGAGCATTACATGATCGCAAAGCTGCTGTTGCAAATCCTGTGTGTGTCACCCATGAATTTTTACACGGGGGATTTCCAGCGTCTTGAACTCCTGAGGTAATGTTTTTGTTCATTAGGGATACATTTTTAATTAATACCCCTTAAAAAGCACCTCCTCGTGTTAATACATGCTGTTAAGGAGTTCGTACATGACAATGGGGAAGAACACATTTCAATGAATCAGAGCCTCTGCTTGGAAAATCATAAAAAACAAAACAAAACAAAACAAAAACAACACATATTTTAGTCCTAAAAAAAAGAGAGAGAGAAAATTCGTGTTCTCATCTCTGGCAGGATTCTAATGGTCAGCACAAAGAGTACCCAAGGTTTAATATAAACAAATAAATAAAAAGAGAGAGAAAAGAAAAAAAAAAATCCCTGCTCAGGGCAGGGCTGGGTTTCAAGACTACAGTAGCCTTCAGCTCTGCCACTACCAGGACAAGTTGCTATGGGAACCATTGCAAAAGATTAAATATATCAAGAGTACATGATTGTGAGAAATGGGTGGGAGACAGAATTATATTAATGTGAAATGGTGGTTCTTCTGTTTGTGGGATTTCCGCTTTTTTTTTTTTTCCAAATCAAACCCAAAAACTCGTTTTAATTCATAAACATAGAATTCATTAACAAATAACTCTTTGCTGTATGCTAAATCGAGAGCAAAGGAAATGTTCATTTTCCACAGTGAAAATGAAAGAGTGATGATTTTTTGCAGTGTTTGCTTGTTTTCCGGCCCCAGTATCAATTTGTGAGTAAACTCCGCCCTCTCCCCTTGACTGGTGAAATAACCTTATAGGGGTGTGTTGGCAGAAGGTTCTGGGGCGGGTCTGCGTGAGGTTCCCTCCTTCCTCTCAGTCTGCCATACATCACACGTGCCATATTTATGTTAGCTCTAGGATCTGACAAAATGTTTTATTTTGTTTTTTAACTCTGTTGTCTTCTGTTGCAATTCTCCTTGGCAAAAATTTACCGGGAGGGCCAAAGTGAAAAAGATGAGTTCCTTAAGAAAGTTCCTTAAAATAGTGTCAATGCTGTGATTTAAAATAAATATTCACAGAGTGCCTTCAGGAGAAGCTTTCTTTTTATTGTCATGGGTGAGTTTTTCTCAATCTACGAGATGTCAGTTGTTGCATCTTACCTTGCAGGTGGGGGGAAGCTGTGTCAAAAAGCTTTTAGAACTGACTCGGGGAGTCTCAAGACTCCGTACTCAATGTGGTTTTGTTTTTATTAATCATGTTGTCCCTTTGCCCTGTTGGAAGAATTTATTTATTTGAAGAAGTAAGATTAAAATCAGAAAAGCCCATTGTTTCTTAGTTTTAAGTTCAGATGGGGTAGGTTTCTGAAGAAGGATGGGAAAGTATTCCCCTCCTTGGCAATGATCACGGGGTCATGTTTCAAAGCAAATCTCAGCAAGGAACATATTGCACTTTTTTTGTTTACTTTACCATTTCCCACAGCACAGAACTGCACTCTTTTATTATTGCTGTCACAGTTGACTGAAGAAGAGCTGGTTGTCCAAGAAGACGATGCTTTCCAGAGATTTATTCCGTGCACGTTTTGTTCTAGCGAAATGGTCTAATACGAAATTTAGGTTTAAAGAATGTAACACCTACCACGTATAGATGTATCTCTCTTAAACTTTTCAAAATTAAGAAGTAGAATGTTCATTCTTTTTAAAATATGTCCTCACGTTGTTTCAGGTCCAGAAGCTTCTCACTTTAAAAGTCATTAACCACTAAGAGAAGGAAGACAGGGCATCGTAGCCAGGAGAGAACAGTGGAACCTTCCTCTTCCGTGTGCCAGGCCCCCCACATAAGGGCCTCAGAATAGATTTGACCTCTGCTTCTTCCTGAAGGAGCCTAAGGGCTCCTTCCTTAGCTCAGTGTTGCTCTTTGGTTGTTTTGGAAATGTGTGGAGGGCAGGAAGGCAGATCAAAGACTGGGAGATAAAAGGTTGGAGACGGTTCCCTGGGTTGGAGACCAAAAAGGTAGTAGTTTTGAAGGATTTGAATGGAAAACATGAATAAAAGATATTTTTGTTGAGGGAAAAAAGTGATCGCTAAATTTTCTTTCATTGATCAATAAATAACAATAAAGAACAACAAGCAGTACCAAATCTGTCATGGAGTGAAAGGCCACTAGCTACCACTTGCTTCGCAGACAAAAGCATGTTGGCTCTCTTTTTAAAAGCAACTAGATGAGGTAGACTTTTCATCTGCATGAAGACTGTCTCAATTTCGCAGACAGTGGCGTGGCTCGCTAGCTAAGGGGCACCCTGAGCAAATGCTTCCGCCTTACCTTACCTACAGTTTTGGGAGGTGGCAAGAAGCAAAGTAACGTTGGCACACTGACAGCCCCTTCATTTAACAGTTAAGGTTCTTTGAGGACTCTGGCCAGGGACGGTAATATTCTCCAAGTCAAGTGTCACCAATTGTTCCCTCCCACCCCTCTTTCATGATGCACTTTTTGTCGTTTCAGCATTTTCAGAAACATGCCCATACTTATTGCAAGAGGATGGTAGTCTAGTAATTAAATTAATCCTACCCCCACGCTTTGCTGGAGGGCTTCAGCAAAAGCTTATTCAATGTATGCACCTTGTTCCTTTTATGCGTTGGTTCTGAATGATCTCACTGTGGAAGGAAATCAAATGGAAAGCCATCTTTTAATGCATTTTAAGACCAGAGGTTTACATTCAACATGCTTCTGTTTCATTTGTGGGTCTTTTCCTCCCGAAGAGCTGTCAATTGTCACTTGGTTTGATTCTTTTCAAATGCAGCGTGGCAGCAATGCTGACCACATCAATTTCATATTCTCTTTTGTCTGACTCAAGGATATCAGACACTGTTTCATCTTAATGAGGTCTAGTTCTACTCCTATTACCAGGCTATTTTCTTCTGATAAATCACAGTGTCCCATGGTGTCATTGCACCCGTAATAGCAGGCAGGTGAAGAGCCAATGATGCTTCCAAGCCCCGATGCTTCTTCGCCGACTGGGCTATTGCTCCTGCGCTGAGCTGCCTGGTCTCGTGACCCTGGGCACGTTCCTCTCCCGTGGATTTCCCTGTGTCATGATGAGGCTCGTCACTCACAGATGCCCTGATTCATGGTGTGAAAAATGTGTCCTTAAAAAGATATGACATGTGGCCCACTTGAAAGGTTTTCTGCCCCTTGCGAAGTATCACTTTTTCTCTTTCGCTGTTAAGAAGTACCAAAGCCAGCCAAAAAGGCTTTCCCCCTAAAATGACTGAGTCAAATAAATGTGAAATGATTGGAAAAAAAAAAAAAAAGTCTTACTTCCCTAGATGATGCAGCCAAAAGAAAATTCTGAAATGAATATTTATTCACTCATTCATTCTATGTGAATTGAACTCCAACTTTGGGAGAGACATTATTCTAATTGATATGTGGGATACATGGTTGACAGACCCTGAAGACTGGGTGGGATTTGGACCTCATTTGGGGCAGCAGCAGAGAGATGTTTCCATTGGAGGAAACAGTATGCACATTAACAAAGAGTTAGGGAATTGCAGCAGTTGTACAGAGTTACGGATGCTTGGAAAGGCAGGTTGAGATACGAAGACATCACAACTTACTCTGGTAAGCAAAAGAAAACAAGGCTTTAAAGGACGAGGTGTGCTTTAGGAATCTCAAACTTAACCCTTTCCAAGCTATTCCAACTCTCCCCAAAGCGTCTAGACTATGGGATATTACAGAGGCCGATCATTCCAGGTGAGATTCAACAACAACCCAACTTAGGATAGTAGCAGAGAGAAGACAGTGAAGACCAACATATGAGGTTGATATTTTAGAAATACCATTAAGAGGGCTTGGCAATTGATTGACGGTGGTGATGAGTCCAAGAGAGCAAGGACATTGACTTTGAGGTTTCAAATTTGCGTAACTGGAAATGTACCCATGGTGATGGAGTTGATGAAGAAGAAGAGATGACCAATTGAGCTGGGTATGGGTTTAAAAGGCTGATAAGAAATTCATGTGACGATGTCTGGCAGGCAGTTGAAAATGTACTGTGGCTGGGGAAAGGTAGTTTTGGAGAGAGAAGTTTTTGGGGAAGTGGTTGACCGTATATGTCTGTGTTGCTACATGTAAAATGGAAGAGAAAAAATTAAGGAGGGGCCACAACTATTTAGGGAACAAGAGAAAGAGGCAGACTCTGAGCAGCATATGTGAAAAAGTTAAAGGCACAAGCAAGAGGGTTCAGAGTCACAGAAGGCAATGGGAGAAGCACGTTCGTGAAGGATTAACAGTGTCAAATACTCAAGAGCAATGGTAGCAAAACGTGATCGCCCTTTAGAACCACCAGAGGAGAGTTACAAAATATAGATACCCAAGATACTCGCTCAGAGATTCTGCTATGTTAGACCCAGGGCGATGCCTAAGAAATGCATTTTTAAAAAGCTTCCCAGGTGATGTGGAGGAGGAGAATTGTGGGACATTGTTCAACATTCTTCAAAGGCTTGGTTTCAAGATACTAACATCTAGGGTGGGTTGCATGAAGGATACATGGTCCATCTACTTCGCTATGTACGTAACATTTTCTTCTTGGATTCGGCCAGCCTGGGGTGCAGCTGATTTTCTGAAACACACCATTCTGCCCCTTCATTGTACTATTCTAGTTGAGCTCTCCTTTGGGGTTGAGCCATTGGCCTACACTGAGGTGTGTAAAGAACTCGGTCTCTTGAAACTCATTATTACATCATGGAAGAAAGCTGTTGAGAATATTTTAAAGTGAACTGACCCATGTAAAAATTTTCACTCAGGTCTCAGTACCAAGACCAGTTATACTTCTCTTGAGCAATTGATTTTCTTTTTCTTTTTCTTCTTTTTTGTCCTAATAGTTCCAAAAAGAATGTTTTCTTTTCTGGGTTGGCTGTTAGAAAATTCAGGCCCCTGTATGCAGCCAGCTGCTAGTGAAATATACGTATGGCAATTATTTTTCCCTTTTCCCCATTTTCTTGGCTTGCTTTTAAAAGTATTGTATGTACTTTTATATGTCACATCAAATCATTTCAGGAGTAAAAAGTGACATAAGTAATAACTAAAATGCGAACGACAGAAAATGCTTAATCTTTCAAAATAGTCTATGCAAAAACCCTGAACTTTCTCCCTTCATTTCCCAAGGGTTGGAGTTTTGAGTCACAGTATCATTCATTTACTGGAATTTGTGGCGGAAAAACAGTATTTGAGAAAACTTCTAGATTTGCAGAGGGCCAGATGTGTTCTTAGTTCACATTGTCTTTTGGCATTGTCTCATGTGACCAGTTTCCAGATAGTTATTTAAAGAAAGTTCCCAAACATAAATATGAACCAGGACAGAAAAGATTTGGCAACTTTGGAACTTAGGAATTCTAAACAAAAATGGGGATAGAACATTAAGTTCTTAAATCTTCTTATGCAGAATTTTTGACATGAAGAGCTATAATACAGTACAAATTTAGGGGAAAAATATTTCTCTTTTCTCATACACGCAGAGAGAAAGACATATACAACTATTTACGGGAGAACGGTTCTATACTATATAAATTTAAACTAATTTTCCTCACTCAGGCAAATTTAGTCAAAACTTTGCATACAAAATTTCTCCTGAAAAATATACGCATTAATCCATGAGTCAGATACATCTGTAAATACTTGAAAATCAAACAGTTCATGCCACTTACACTGCCAAAGTGACACCCCATTTAAATTTTTCATAAATGTTTTCCAGATTCGCAAATCCTCTTTGATGTTTTAAATTTAATGAACAAGTGCTGAAATGGTTGTGCGATGGAAGCGAGGCTTTTTAACCAATAGCTAAAGTGTCTGTCTTGCTCACCTGGGGACACAAGTTTTAGGTGGCCAAATGGAATATACCTGCCTGGGAGTCATAGAGTTTTTTCAGTTAAAAGTATTATGTACATCCCTGCAATTTTCCTTTGGGACTGCCTGATCCCATCACCACCCAATCAAGGTCAACACCAAACAAAGCCAATGTGTTTGACAATCTCAGCTTTCCTTCCAGAACTAATGTGATTCTCAGTTCTCTTAGCAGGTGTTCAAAAGTCTCCAAGGACTCTTAAGAGGCCTAGAGGCAAAACACGGCTTGCGAATAAGGGGAGGGAAAATAGTCCTGGTATAATATGCAGGGATAGCTTGAGTTTTGTCTCAAAGAGTGAGAACATGAAGCAGCAGAATAACAAGCCTTCCCTTTAATTTAGAAAAGGGTCCCAAAAGCTATATATGTATATTTGAACCATTTCCCCAAATTTTTCCAATGCGACGCTTGGGAGAGATGACTCTGGCACAAAGAACCGACACACAGCAATGAGCCCCCTGTCCTGCTTCCTGGGAAATGGCCCTGCTGGACAGACTGATGTTCCTCACCTGCAAGCGAGTCAACACCGTGTTCTCCTAAGAGGCCTAACAGATCACGCCATTGCACTGTCTGTGAAAGGAAAAGGGAGAAAGAGTTTCCCACGAAATTCCTATCTCTTGACTACTAACCAAGCTCTCTTGGAGAAATGTCCGTCCACAGCACGAGCAGTGTTGGCACTGCCTGGGAGTCTGTTAAACAGGCACATTTATTGGCCCTACCCCACACCTACTGAATCGGGACGTCTGGAGCTTGAGGCCGGATCCCCTCCACACCCTCTCTCAGGATAGCAAGTGTTGCTGATGGAGGTTAAGAGGCCTTCTTTTCCCTGGGCCCTGGGCTCTTCGGGCCTTTAGTGTTGGCCTCTGCCAAGTGCCTTGCTCTCAGCTGCCCTCAACGTGGAGCCCTCTCT
>RJWJ010033168.1:0-18065 GCA_004363605.1 Indri indri
GAGTGCTAGGATTACAGGCGTGAGCCACCGCGCCTGGCCGGTTTTTTGCACTATCTTTACCTGGTTCTGGTATTAGGGTAATACTGGCCTCTATTTTTTAGAAGGATTTGTAAAGAATTGGTATTAATTCTTCTTTAAATGTTTGGTAGAATTCTTCAGTGAAACCATCTGGGCCTAGATATTTCTTTGGGGGGAGTTTTTAAATTGCAAATTGAATTTCTTCAGTGTTTCTAGGACTATTCAGATTGTCTGTTTCATCTTGGTTGAGTTTTTTAGCTTGTGGTTTTTTAGAAATTGGTGCATTTCCGCTGAATTTTTGAATTTATAAAGTTCATAGAATTTCCTTTTTATCTTTTTAATGGCTATAGGATAAACAGCTGTATACCCTGTTTCTTTATTGATATTGGTGATTTATGTTTTCTCTATTTTTACTTTTTTTTCTGTCTTGCTACAGGTTTATTAATTTTATCGATTTTTTCCCAAAGAATCAGCTTTTTGTCCCATTGATTTCTTTTCCTATGGTGTTTCTGTTTATAATTTCATAATATCTACTCTTTGCTTTATTATTTTCTTCCTTCTGCTTGCTTTGGGTTAATTTTCCTCTTTTTCTAGTTCCTTAAGGTAGGAATTTAGATTATTGATTTTAGACCTCTCCTTATTTCTAATAGTTCGGTAGTCCCTTCTTATCCACAGAGGATAGGTTCTAAGACCCTCAGTGGATGCCTGAAACCGCAGATAGTACTGAACCCTATGTATGCTATGTTTTTTTCTATACATATATACCTATGGTAAAGTTTAAGTTATAAATTAGGCACGGTAAGAGATTAACAATAATAGCTAATAATAAAATAGGAAAATTATAATGATATGCGAGCATCACTCCTCTTGCACCTTGGGACCATTATGAAGTAAAATAGGGTTGCTTGAAAATAAGCACTGCAATACTGTGACAGTCAATCTGACAACTGAGACAGCTACTAAGTGACTAATGGATGAGTGGGTAGTATACAGTGTGGATATGTTGGACAAAGGGATGGTTCACATCCTGGGCAGGACAGAGCTAACAGTGCAATATTTCATCATGCTACTCAGAATGGTATACAATTTAAAACTTATGAATTGTTTATTTCTGGAATTTTTCATTTAATATTTTCTGACTATAGTTGACCACTGGTAACTGAAACCATGGAAAGCAAAACTGTGGATAAGGGGGGACTACTGTATTCTCTTTTTTAAAAAAATTTTTTACTCTTATTTATTTTTTTAATTTCAGAATATTATGGGGGTACAAACATTTTGGTTACATATAATGCCTTTGCCACGCCCCAGCCAGAGCTACAAGCGTGCCCATCCCCCATACAGTGCACTCCACATCCATTAGTTGTGAGTTTACCCACCCCAACCACCCCCCTCTCACCTGCCCGGCACCCGATGAATATTACTTCCATGTGAGCGCCTAAGTGTTGATCAGTTAGTACCAGTTGATGGCGAGTACATGTGGTGCTTGTTTTTCCATTCTTGTGATACTTCACTTCAAAGGATGGGCTCTAGCTCCACCCAGGATAATATACGAGGTGCTAGTTCACCATTGTTTTTTGTGGTTGAGTAATACTCCATGATATACATATACCACATTTTATTATTTTTTAATCCCAGTTGCCATCTCCAACTACCAGTTTCACTAATGGTTCTTGTACTATCTGTTATAAAGCTCCATGTTAACAAACATCTACATATAGATATACCAAAGGCACCTCAAATTACATTTTTCTAAAACTAAACTTTTATTTTCACCCTCTTCTGTTCTTCCCAGATCTGTAACTCCTTTTCTTTTTCTCAGCTAAAGATTACAACTATGTACTCAGGAATCTAAAGCAGGCTATTTTTATTGCTTCAGTAAGTAATGATTATACTTCCTAAATAACTCTTGAATCCTTTCTTTTCAGTAGATTCCCACTGCCATGTTTCTATTTCAGGCTTTCTTTGTCTCTTACCTTGAAAGTAGAGTAATTTTTTAAGGTTTATGAAAAACATGAGCTCCTTGTACATACTCCATTTTCCAGGGGTAATCACTTTCAATTATTTTAGCTAGGTTTTTAAAATTTTTTGTATCTCTAAATGTCATGTATACTGTTACTTTTTAGTTTTTCCATATTAGGCCTTCTCTACTGACTTTTCAAAATGGGAGGTAAAGATCTAACTCTTTTATATCATACACAGATACACATAGATGTATATGTGTGTCTATGCACATACATGCATATTTTCTTCATTGTTCCTACATATGTATCATAAATTTCACATAGATCAATATTTAATATTTGAATTATGATTGCACAACTATTATTCACAACCTGATCATGTAGCATACTATTTCTTCTTTCTTTTACAAGTTTTGGCTTTCCTTTGGATTTTATTTCCTCATTTGCTTAGTTTTCTGCATACTTACCAGTAATTCATTTTCCAACTCTCTGCTAATCAATTGCATCCTCTTGGATTCATCTCTCCCAGAGTCCTCTAGTATCTATTCTTCCATCTGTAATTGTTGCTCACTTGACCTGCTACTCAGCTAGGGTCTCCTTTCCACAGCATTCTTGTGTTCTTTCTACTTTCTTGGCTGTCTCTCCAGTTTCATGGCTCTTATACTTCCTGTTTCTTGGTTTATTCCCTTGTTTCTGATATAGCACATATTCCAGCAGCTCTAGAGAGAGTGTATGGGAAGTAAATTTTTGAGACCTTGCATGTCTGAAAGTGTTTATTCTACCCTCATGCCTAATTGATCATACTGGGTATTAAATTCTAGCTTGGAAATAATTTTTCCTTGAACTTTTGAAGTTGTTCTATTGTCTTCTAACTTTGAGGGCCATTCTGATTCCTGAACCTTGTATGACCTCTTCGTTTGCGTGCTTTATTTTTCCCATGGAAGATTTTAAGATCTTCCTTTGAGTACTGAAATTTCAGATGATGTGCTTTAGTGTGGATCTGTTTCATCCACTGAGTCTGGTATTGGTGAGTTAAGAAACTCGCTTCTTGCAGATTGGGTCTATTTTCTTGAATTAGATTTCTGCTAATTTCCTTCCCTATGTTATCTCTATTCTTTCTGGAAATCATCTTATTCTAATGTTTGATGCCCTGGACCAATCTGAATTTCTTTTCTGCCCTATTTTCTCTTTATATTTTTGTTAAATTTTCTGGAGTATGTACTCAACTTCTATTCCAATCTTTCTTTTGATCTTTGATTTCTGCCATAATTTTATTTTGGAAGAGTTTGTTGTGTTTTATGATTATGTATGTGTATGTGCTTTTTAAATAGCATTCTATTCTTATATCATGAATTCAGTATCATCTCTCTGAGTATATTAATGATTTTTAAAAATATATCCATTTTATTCTTTCCTGATTGTTTCTTTCAGCTTTATGTTTTGTTTTAATCTTTCTCATGTTAGAGGCTTTCCTCAAATGTCTGGTGATTCTTGGTTGTCCTTTTATATTCAAGAATGATACACTAAAAAATTGTGTAGGTGGGACTTATTAACTTATAGGATAATTTGGCTAGACCTTTTCATTGGAGGACCTCTGACTATTACGTTTAGCATTTGTCTCTTCAGCTGGTCAAACACTCTGAAGAAGAATCTTCCAGCTCCTGGTTAGAGACTAATAAATCTAGTGGGTTTTTTTAATTTCAAAAATTTACAAGGGTATAAACATTTAGGTTACATATATTGCCTTTGCACCGCCCAAATCAGAGCTGCAAGTGTGCCCATCCCAGACAGTAAGTCAGTGTTCTGGGAACTGTTAGAGAAGGGACTGAAGGCTTTAATGTAAAGCTTATAGGCTTTCACGTAATTCCTTGTAAATGTTCACTTAATTTCTGTTTTTGGTACAGAATCCTTGCCCTCAGCTCTTCCTGGTGTCCCTGATCTGGAGCTTATTTGGTTCACCCTCTCCAAAGAAAAATCAGCTGCCGGACTTGGGTAGGGAAAATCACCCAGATGTAGGATATGAAGGAGAAGAGGAGTCTGCTTCTTCTTCATTCATAATCCTGTTTTCAGCTCCACTTTCAACACCATTTTGAATTACCTAGTTCTACTAATTCCGTGTCCTTTCTGGGGTTCTCCAGTACAAATCCAGTTGCAATTTTCAAAGGTTTGTTGTTGTTTCCTTTCTTGTTGTCTTTGTCTTTATGGTTGCTTTAATCTTTTTCCTCTTTTTATTAATAAAATCGCTTCACTGCTATTTTACAGGTGTTTTGAAATGTAACAGTGGTAAATGCATGTGTCTAATCTTTAACTAGAGACCTTAGTGGTCTCCTTCCCCTAGTCCAGTTTTACCCCATTCAAATTCACTTTCAAAATACTGTCAGTGTGATCTTTATAAAATGATACTCAGTTGTAGTACTCCCTTTATTAAAACCCCTCACTAGTTCCCATTGCCCAATGATAAATTCTGGTTCTTTGCATGTTATGTACAAAGTACCCGATATAACCTAACCACTCCCTGTTTCTCCAGCCTCAACTCTAAGAAATATTTATGGTTTTGTAAACACCTGATGTTCTTTCATCTTCCATATTTTTGGATATTCAGTTTCTTTTGCCTGGACTACGCTACCTGTCATTGTCTGCCTGGTAGCTGCTCTCTTGTTAAGATGTAGTTTATAAGCTATCTCTTCTATGAAGCCTTCCTTTATTCATCATTCTAGTAGTTATTTATCGCCTTCTTTGTATCCATGCCGTATTCTACATAATACAGTGTCAGCCTTTATCATACAGTATTGCAGTTATTTATTTACATGACTGTTTACTGGAATTTGAGCTTCTTGGTAGAGATAATCTTTTAATTATTTCTGTATCTTCAGAATTTAGCAGTACCTGGCATGAGCTTGGGGTCCAATATATGCTTTCAATTTATTTGTCCTCTGACATGTACACAGCACCCTTTATTCAGTTTTTGATGGAGAAAGAGATACGAAGCTGACAGACATGTACCTGAATATCTTCCCATGTTATTAAATATTATACATTTTAGTGGCTGCTAAATATTGCATTATATGGATATACCATAATTTAATAAATAGCCCATTGTTAGGTATTGGATAATGTTTCCAACTTTTTGCTGTTTTAAATTATGCTACAATAAACCTAGCTGTAGGTAAATGTTAAGGTATATACACGGTTACTGGACAGAAATAAAATTCTGAGAAGTTAAAATGCTAAATGTCTGTTTTAAAGGCTTTAGATATATATATTTCCTTCCAGGTAGGTTGCAGTACTTTACATATTCACCAGCAATTCATTAGGGTACCATTTTTCTATACTCTTTCCATTACTACTACTTCTATAATCACCAGCCCCCCCCCCACCATCATTATGATCATTCCTTACCAAAATTTTATAGGTGAAAATAATATTTTCCTAGTTTAATTTGCATTCCTCTGGTTACTAATGATGTTGAGCATTTAAAAAAATGTTTATAAACAATTTGTATGTCATTTTATAAGTTGCCTGTTTGTGTCTTTTGGCTGTTTTTCTGTCAGGATATTGTTTTTTCCTACTGTCCCAATTGTTTTTCTAGGAGAATAAAAAATATATTATAGCATTATTTATGGGAGTACATTATTTTTGTGTTATCTAGTAACATTTATAACTTAAAAATAAAAAAATTAATTACAGTAGAAAGCTGTATTTGGGTTTAATGACTAAATCTCTTTTTATAAACTTTGAGTCTTTACCTAAAATATTTGCAATAGCCTAAGTTGATGAAAACACCTGACCCCAAAACAGAATGGGACTAGCTGGAAGCAGTTTCACCAAAATCTTTTGGGGGTAATAATCATTTTTTACAAATGCTTTCAAACACATAAATATGTCATCTTAACCAATGGCCCTTTAGCTAAAGCTATAGAGTTGTGCAAACATCACACAATTCAGTTTTAGAACATTTTCATTATGGCCCAAATTTTCTCTTGCCTGTTTGCGGTTGTTCCCCATTCCCAACTCAAACCTCAGGCAACCACCAATCTACTTTCTGTCTTTAGAGATTTGCCCTTTCTGGACAGTTTATATGAATCGAATCATATTACATGCAGCCTTTTGTGTCTGGTTTCTTTCAATTAATGTAAAGTTTTCAAGGTTCATCTATGTTGTAACATGTATCAGTACTTTATTCCTTTTTATTGCTGTGTAGCATTCCATTGTATAGTCATACCACATTTTGTTTATCCATTCATCAGTTGATGGACATTTGTTATTGTTTTTTAAAATACAGTTTACATAACTCTTACATTTAGGTTGATAACCCATCTTGAGTTGATTTTTGTATATAGAGGTGGGGATTCGATTTCATTTGCATGTAGATATCCAGTTGTCCCAGCACCATTTGTTGAAAAAGATTATTCTTGCCACCATTGAATTGGCTTGGTACCTTTATCAAAAATGAATTGACTGTAAATAAAAAGTTTTATTTCTGGACTTTGTTTCTGTTTAATTGATCTCTATGGCTATCCTATGCCAATACCACACTGTCTTGCTTACTAAGTTTTAAAATTGGACAGTCTAAGTCTTACAGATTGTTCTTCTTTTTCAAGATTGTTTTGGCTATTCTGGATCCTTTGCCTCTCCATATACATTTAAAATAACTATATCTAGGGCCGGGTGCGGTGGCTCACGCCTGTAATCCTAGCACTTTGGGAGGCCAAGGCAGGCGGATTGTTTGAGCTCAGGAGTTCGAGACCAGCCTGAGCAAGAGCGAGACCCCGTCTCTACTAAAAAAAAAAAAAAAAAATAGAAAGAAATTATCTGGACAACTAAAAATATATAGAAAAAATTAGCCAGGCATGGTGGCACATGCCTGTAGTCCCAGCTACTCAGGAGGCTGAGGCAGTAGGATCGCTTGAGCCCAGGAATTTGAGGTTGCTGTGAGCTAGGCTAACGCCATGGCACTCACTCTAGCCAGGGCAGCAGAGTGAGACTCTGTCTCAAAAAAAATAAAAAATAAAAAAATAAATAAAATAACTATATCTATAAAAAAGAGCTTGCTGGAATTTTCACAGAGATTATGTTGAATCTGTAGATCAATTTGTGGAGAATTGCCATCTTAACAATATTAAGTCTTTCAATCTATAAACATGGAATATCTCTCCATTTATTAATATTTAGATATTCTTAGTGTCTCTTAGCAACATTTTGTAGTTTTCAGTGTACAGGTCTTATGCTTTGTTTAGTTTATTCCTGAGTATTTTAATTCTTCTGATGCTATTGTGAATAGAATTGTTTTATTTCCATATTGTTAGGTACAGTTAGTTTTTAATAATGTCAAATGTGTATGACATATTACTATCATTTTACTTCTAATGTGATGTATAATTTAATATGCTGGCAGGAACCAATCAATCAGTTATGTTTATCATGGGATCAGAACTCTGGGCAGTAAGTGCCTAGGTGCAGTTTTTGCCCTTAAAGAATGAAAGCCCTAAAAAATTTAAACTATATTAATACAAGAATAGTCCTGGGAATTCAATTAGAAGACATGACAAATGTTTATAGTAAGGCTCTCTTAATACTGCTGACTTGTGTTTCTTGACATTTTATTGATTTTTTAAATTGTTATAAATATACTCCTTTGCATTTAATATGTATCAATCAGCAAATTAGTAGATTGTGCTTATGTTGACACTTCTGGTCTCAAGTTAATGGTTTGTTGTAGTGCTCATTTGTGCTTCCATCACATTAAAAAATGTTATTTAGGGGGGCCGGGCGCGGTGGCTCACGCCTGTAATCCTAGCACTCTGAGAGGCCGAGGCGGGCGGATCGTTCTGAGCTCAGGAGTTCGAACCCAGCCTGAGCAAGAGCGAGACCCCGTCTCCACCAAAAAAGAAAAAATTGGAAGAAATTAATTGGACAGCTAAAAATATATATAGAAAAAAATTAGCCGGGCATGGTGGTGCATCCCTGTAGTCCCAGCTACTCGGGAGGCTGAGACAGTAGGATCGCTTGAGCCCAGGAGTTTGAGGTTGCTGTGAGCTAGGCTGACGCCACGGCACTCGCCCCAGGCAAGACAGTGAGACTCTGTCTCGAAAAATAAATAAATAAATAAATAAATAAATAAATAAATAAATAAAAAATGTTGTTTAGGGGAAAAAATTGCACCCTGCAGTTAGTTATTATAAAAATAGGATTTATTTTGCCATGCTCAACATACACTGTTCTTCTGGCCGTTTAGTAGACAGCCAACATTCAAATCACTGTTCGTTCTTAAAGCATGATCTTGCACAATGTCTCTGTTATAAGACAGAATGAGATATTGTACTTTAAAAACTGAATACCATTAGAGTTTGTCCAATTGGCTGAAGAAACTTAATTGACCTTGAACAACGCGGGAGTTAGGAGTGCTGACCCCCTATACTGTCGAAAATCCACATATATAACTTTTCATTCCTCCAACAGTTAACTACTAATAGCCTACTGGTGACCAGAAGGCTTACTGATAATGTAAACAATCAATTAACACATATTTTGGTATATGTATTCTCACAATAAAGCTAGAGAAAAGAAAATGTTATTAAGGAAATCTTAAGGAAGAGAAAATATATTTATTATTCGTTAAGTGGAAGTGGATCATAATAAAGGTCTTCATCTTTGTTGTGTTTACGTTGAGTAGGCTGAGGAGGAGGGGGAAGAAGAGAGGTTGTTCTTGCTGTCTCAGGGGTGGCAGAGGTGGAAGAAAATCCATGTATAAGTGAACTCATGAAGTCCAAACCTGTTGTTCAAGGGTCAACTGTATATTGTTTAAATTTTTTAGTTTTTCTCTTGTAAAATTTTTCTTTCTTCTTGGGCATCAGTTATTGCTTATTCACTTGTAAGCATTAATGGACACTAAAGCAAATGACCAAGTTTATTTGTGCATGTTAATAGAAAAACTCAGATTATCATGCTTACTTCAACAGCTTATTTTTACTAGCAGAAAGTTACTGTTTTATATGGTAAAACTAATGGTATTTTGTGGTCCTCTACCCCTGAGAAAATTTAAGAACCACCACCAAGTTAAATAAATCATTAGAAAGGAACAGAAATATAAATATACTCAGTGTACTCATTTGCTTATAGGTAGCTAAGACCCACCAAAAGCTATACCCTCAAAGTAATGACCACCCCGTATGGCACTTTTAGGCTGTAATAAGTGAAAAAGCAGTTAACACTTCACTTCAACAAAACATAAATGTCAAGTAGACTTATTTGCCTGAAAGTTAGGGAGAGCATAAAAAGAACAGTCTTGTCCACTGTTTTCATAGTTCAAACAAATAGATGAATGCTTTTTTTTCCCTGCTGTATTTTCTAAAACTTAATGCTATTAAAAGTGATACATAAAATTTCATAAATTATATATTGAAGGGAGAATGTAAGTTATCATGCTTGTGGGATATTTTGACCTTGGATTAATGATTGTGTGACTTCTCCCCCTTATACAGGCATGCTGCAAAGGAAGGTAGAAGAGATAACACAGGTGTTCAAAGATTGTCATCCCTAGAAGCAGGAATGCAACGTCAAGATTGCTTTTTATTGAATACCTTCAGCATGTTGTTTTTGGATTATGTATTACCTACAAATCCTGATGTTAAATACAGCAATATTTACAGTTACTATTTACTCTTGTTTTCAATGATGCATGCCTGTGGGTTTTTTTTTCATTTAAATATTGTGCTGTTAAAAATTATACTGTAGTTTTGCTTTTTATATTAGTAAATCAAAACCGTATTAGCCCCTTTTTCCAGGCAGGAATCTATTAGATGTTGACCCTGTGTATGTAATTTATATCATACTCCCAAGTTCCACATCCTACCACCAATATACATCGTCCTACAGCCACGTTTACCAAAATACATGCCAACCAGTCTTTACTGTATGCCTGTTACATCCTTGTATAGTGCTAGATACTATGAAGTCTCTTCTCCTCTAAGTGACTTACTGTCTGGTTTGAGATATAATTAATGCCTGTCTGTATAAAAACAATTTAGACAATACAAAGAAGTGTGTTATGAATTATAGAAAGTGTGTTACAGAAATTCAGAAAAGGGAGGAAAAGTTAGGGTAGATTTGAGACTTAAATTCGGTTATTTTTTAAAGGGTAAGGTTCAAGGAATTCAGTTATTTTTGATGTACAGATATCCTGCTGTTTTATTTGGTTTTAGCATATGATTTATAGTTGTTGGGTTTTGTATATTCATTTGCTTATTTGTTTTTCAAGAAAAAGCCTTGTTCTTAGCTTTGGAACAGTCTGGTCTCTTGTGTTTCACCTTTCATGTAAGTCATAAATAAAGGTGATGTTCCAAAAAAACTAAAAGTATAACACCAAAATAAACTACTTGAAAGTTTTTAGGTGACTAGAACTCAGTCACCTATAATGACTGAGCAGACTTTCGGTTGTACTCACTGCACATGACCATTCTTATGGGAAGAAAATATTTTTGGAATGAATATTATCAATGATTAGTCTTATGAGTAGACTAAACACCACAACTTACATGGCTTCTGTTTTTCCTACCCAAACTTTTCCAAGCAGCAGCTTCTTATCAGGTATGTTTTTGTTAACACTCAAAATTATAGAATGTGAAAATAATCTAGAGACCATATAATCTTGCAGATCATTTCTGTAATAACACAACTTTTGAACATAATCTTGAGTAGTTCTTAATTTTTGATCTCAGTATTATTACTATATGCCCTAAATAAACATATTTTTCCCATTGGTTTTGGAGATTTAACTCTTGTAAAGTAGCCCCATGCTTAAGTTCCACATTCAGTAAAAAGAACATAGTGTATTGGAGGAAGCACCAATTCTAGTCTTGTCCCTGCCTAATTAGATGGACAAATAATCTTATCTTGGGCATTATCTTTATCCATAAAATGGAAGAGTTGGACCATATTGTGGTTTTTCCAACTGTTCTGTGAGAAGAAACTAGTTTTCATTTCTCTGAAGTTTTGAGACTCCTCTGTATGTTTTTTCACTATTAGTGCAGTGCTTACTGTAACTTCCTAAGTAAAATAAAGAAGAGGCTACAGTACTGCTTGCACTGTCTTACTGTTGCATTATCTTCACTGGGAGTTCTAGTGTTTTTTCCAGTACATAGAAGATACGAAAAGATGGCAAGTGGCTTCCAGATTAATCTAGTAATTCCGTAAGATTTACTGGGGGATCTCAATGTACTGTCTAGAATCTGGAGCCTCGGTCTAAATCATCTCTAAGGTTCCTTCTGACTAGTTCTAACATGTGTCTAGAAGACATGAGATTGTTGAGCAAATATTAATTAAAAGATCAGAAATAACCCATTTTGCCAGTAATGTTAATGCACCATTTATTTTAGGCACTGGAGTCTTGAGTCCTTCCTAATCATTATTACCAGCTAAGATATTAGCTCAAGGGGAATTCTTAGATTTGCATTGTTGACACTTTGCCAGTGCACAATCTATCTATCTTTTTTTGTCCTTTGAAAAGATGCTGTATTTATTATCTATAACAGCATTTATGCTATCTCATTTGGGAAATTTGAAAGACATGCACAGTTGTTTACTCTTAATATTAGATGAGTAGATTCAAAAGAAGATTTTTGGTTTTAACATCTTCCATATCTTAGAATTATAATTGCTTCATAATATATTCATCAGAAGTGTGCTGTGAACAAAGCACCTAAAAAGGACAAACTCTGAAAATGTGTATATTAAGGAGGAGCTTCTAGCTTAATTAAACTAACCTGGTTAAATTGTCAGAAAGACAAAGGAGGCATATTTTTCAGTTTGTCAGAAATTCTAGGGGTGAAATTGTGAAATTACCTCATGGTAAAATCTCTGTGCCCATGTATAACATATAAAGGGTCTCAAAGCTTTTTACACACTGTCTGATATCTTTTTAAGGTGGAGAGAGGGATGTGGGAAATGGATTAGCTATTATTACACAGGTAGTAAGTTTGGCAGAGCTAGAAATAGCCTGGTTTCCTTCTAGTGCAATTTTATGAATGTTTATCCCTTTGTACCTACCACTTGGGCTGGCTTCAATCATACACAGGTACTTAGAGTACTTCTTATGACCTTACTTTCCAGTTGCAATTCCACGGCTATGTAAGTATGTCTTTTAGCCATTCATTCTCCACTCATTCCACCCTGCGGATTTGTAACGTAGTGTGTATCACTTCAGTACCATTAGGCTGTATATGTTATTAGAAGTTGTATACAAATTTGGTGTGATGGTTTGGTCAGCATATTATTTGTTCCACCCTTTGCCACCTTCCCAGGGGACAAGTCCACTAGCAAGCTTGGTGTATTTTTCCATTTCCTTATTGACAAATGTGCCAATTTGGTTGAGCAGCAATATTTAGCTCTACTACCACATAGGATTTATCTGACCACATTCTGTTTATACTTACATTCAGTTCTGTGCCAAAGCCATGGAGTGGTACATGTCATGTCTACATTCATTCATCTATTGTGCTTCAAGGGCACAGTCATTTGCATATGACAGCTTTGGGGTAACTGTAATAGTTACCACAATATTTTCAATCTTCTAGAAGTTCTCAGGAAGTACTAAAATGTTTTCCAGTAGCCGCTCTTTGGTCTTTTGCTCTAACTGGAGCGTGGCAATACAAAGCAGTTTGAATAAGTCTGAACCTACTGGATAATCCTGGAATATTTACTCATTGATGACCACCCAATCATGGAGTGACTTTAAAACCATTCTTTTGTATAATTCTTTACAGTAACCCTATTCTTCTAAAGAATTTTCCCCATTTTACAGATGAGGAAACTGGCCTAGATCAGTTAAAGAAACTTACTGAAACTCTCATAATCTAATAACTTGCCAAAACAAAAGTTCAAGTCCAGATTACCTCCAAAACCCTACAGTGCTATATTGTCAATAACTGAGAATTGAGATTCAAATCTAAGCAGTGTGCCCCCCCCCCCACTCCCAAAATCTTTTTTCTTGGGCTCCTTGTGATATAAGAAGAGTTCTCTTTAATTAAAAAACTATTGACTAGATAATATAGTCATGTGGTTCAAAATTCAAAGGGCACAAAAAGATACAGTGAAGAGTTTTTCCTGCCCTTGTCCCTTGGCCATCCAGTTCCCCTACCTGGAGACATTGACTGGCCATTTGTCTGTATGTTCTCCCAGAGATATTTTGTGCATATACAAGCAGACACACATATATATCTCGAAGCATACTGTACACATTGTTCTGCACCTTGCTGTTGCACTAAATTTATTTTGGAGATTGTTCAATAGCAGTCCACAGAGAACTCTGTCATCTTGTACCTGTTGCATAGTTTTTCATTGAATGATACCTTTTCATGGTATCATGTTCTTGGATACTTAAGTTGCTTCCAACGTTGTTATAGATGATGTTATAATGAATAATGACACATACGTACTTGAAGATACTATTCATAGACATTGAATTACCGCTTTAAACGGAATGTGCATTTATGATTTATATACTATCCTCAAGTTGCCCTCCATAGAGGTTGTAACAATTTATATTCCTGTCAGCAATGTATTGAGAGTAGTTGTTTACCCACAATCTCAACAAATGTGTTATCAGACTTCTGTATCTTTTCCAATCTGGTAGGTAAAAAACGTTATTTTGGTGTACTTTTAAAAAACAAAGTTTAATTTTTAGAACAGTTTTAGATTTACAGAAAAATTGCATAGTACAGAGGTCCATATACCTATGCTCAGTTTCCCTTAGTGTTAACATCTTTCATAACGCTATTACATTGGTCACAGTTAATGAGCCTTATTATTAATTAAAGTGCACAATTTATTCACATTTCCTTAGTTTTTACCTACTGTCCTTTTTCTGTTCCAGGATTCCATCCAGGATACCATATTACTCTAGTCATCATGTCTCTTTTGCTTCTTGGCTGTGACAGATTCTCAGACTTTCTTGTTTTTGATGACCTTGATAGCTTCAAGGAGTACAAGTAGTCAGTGTACTTTGAAATTTTCATCTCACTTATAAGTGAGATTGGACATCTTTCTTTTCATATACTTAAGGATATTTGCATTTCCGCTTCTGGGAACTAAGAGCCCGAGCTTTTAACCACTATGCTATACCTCTCTCTTGATTCACCATAATTATCTAAAACATTCAAGGGCCTGCATACATACAGACTTCTGATTCTGAATTGAGAGAACTCAGAAGTCTCTGTTATAGATAGAGGAGAACCATTAGTACAAGTGATATGGTCAGACTCGTGTCTGATAGCTTGGCTACACTGCAGAGGATGGACAAGAGGCTCGACTGGAAACAGCAGGTAGGCCGGATAAATCCTTGAAAGAGAAGCACTGTTGATAGGGATAAATTCGAGGGAAACTACAGAAGAGCCAGGATTTAGTGATACTGGATAAGAGAGTCGAGAAGTCAAATGTGACTCCTAGGTTTATGGGCGGGATATTTTGGGTGTTCTCTCTAACCTAGATGAGAAATTATAGAGACATTCGGACAATTTACAACATACCGGTCTCTCAATACCTACCTTCTCTTTCCCGTCTACCGGCTTCACCGCTCGGCCACGACTACCGCTCATTCTCTTTCCGTTTCTATAGCTCTGTGCTACTACAATTCCCAGAGCCCCACGCCTCCACCACAATCCCCTTAGAGTCCGCCGCACAGACTTCTGGGACTTGAGGTCCGCGGCCTATTTCCCAAGTTAGCGCTAGGGGCCTGTGGAAACATGAAGAGGTAAGGGCTTGTCTGGGGAGCAGGCGGCAAGGGGAGCTCTTTTCTACCTTTCACTTTGAAAATGGCTTTTGTTACTTTCTGTTTGGGGTATGTCGTGTTCTCATGATATGGTTTCGTGTGAGCGGGAAGACAAAGGGGAGAGCAGGAGGGGAGACAGGCTAGACGGGCCTGCAGCGTGAAGTTCAGGAAGGGCCGCCGCCGCCACCGCCACCGCCGCCGCCTCCGCCGGGCCGGTTTCCATAGGAATGCCCTCCTGGCCCAGGCCTTGGGAGCTGGCTGGGTGCTGTGGCTTCTTCCTGTTTCAAACGGACCCGCCCAGGCAAAAGGGTCTTGGCGGACAGATTGCCAGCGCTGGAGATTCCCAGGCCAGCTCCTCCCCGTCCCGCCCTACCTCCACCTCAGCCTTCGAAAGGGGGTCAGGGGTGGGATTGTTTATTTGCAGTGTCTGTGTGTTAAAGAAGACTTGCTCGGGCCCCGAAACCATATAGCACTTTCAAGTCTTAAAGTAAGAAAGTGGTGCTTTTGTTTGTACAAATTTAGAAGGAAAGTACAAAACTGGTTCGATGTATCAATAGGATATAGGAATATAAGAAAGGCATTGCTGCAAGGGGTTCCCCCTACTGGTTCTGCAGTAAATGGCCGCTTGAACCTAGTTGGTTATTGCTGAGAGCCAGAGCCTCACGATTACTGACAGTACAAAAAGCCTTTTTAAAGGATCCTCATTAAATTACTTTTGTATTCACTCCGCAAGTAGAAACATCACTCTGGAGGAGTGCAGTACATTTAAAATACTTACTAATGTGCTTTCCTGCACTATCAGTTCTTTGTGTCTTGTTAAAAACCATTTCTGATTTTCCCTGCCTGAAAATAATCTTTAAACATTTTTATGATGATATATCTCATCCATGCAGAATAATTCATACAATGTGTATATACAGTTTAAAGAGTAATAATAAAGGCTTACATCCACTGCAAGCTTAAGAAGTAGGACATAGTCAGTTCCTTATAAGTCCCCTGTGTCTCTTCTGTGATTACTTCTCCTCCCTCCCTTCCTTCCCCCTGAGGTGACCACTATCTGGACTTTTGCATTAATCGTTCCCTTGTGCTTTTTTGTTGGTTTGTTTTTTTAAAAATAGGTTTTTAGCACATATAAATTTATCCCTAAACAAAATGTTCCCAGTTTTATCCATTTTTCAACTTCATACAAATGGACACATATTGTATGAATTTTTCTGTGACTTGCTTTTTTTTAACTCAATATTTCTTTTTGTGATTCATTGTGTTGATGTATAGAAACTTTAAACTTAGCAAGAACTTTTGGAATTTGAATTAATAAATAAAAATTGAGATATTGAAAAAGAGTTTTTTGAAACTTTGGGTCTAAAGATATTTTAGAATTTCCCAAAATAGGGCCAAGTCTTTCTAGAACATGGGAATCATGCTTACAATTATGGGGGTTTATTTTTCTAGGCCTTATAACCCCACTAAGAAAGGGCTATTTTATAAGGAAGGTATTTAATATCTATTTTTTTCATGGAGTTAACTCATTTTTGGGGTTTGTTTTTTTATAATCTGTTGTTGCATGCTTAAATGGCCCTGTTATTTCATTATACTCTAGTTTTCAATTATTTAGGGTTAGTTAGCTCATGCTAGCCATTACTTAGATTTCTACACCGTAGTGCCTAGGCTATAAAATGTCATGACACTCTTCATATTTCTTTCTATACTCTCCTCTTTGAAGATGTTTTCCTCTCTCATAGCTCCAGATCTTGTCAACACAGATGACTCAAGATTTCCACATTCAGCCTCAAACTCTCAGCTATACAACAATTCTCTCATCTCTCACTTTCCTTTGAGCCAATCACTCATGCTGTACCCTCAGACTCAATGTCTTTGAAGTATTCCTGATAGTTCATGCTGGTGTTTCAATTGTAGAAGGTAGTTGACTCAACATGGCTATCACAATACTGACTTTCCCTTTCCCAAACCATTTATTCCATCTGGAGCTTTTTCTTTCCTTCTTTAGTACTATCGTTCTCTCGGTTACACAGCTTGAAATTTGGGGGCTATCTTTGACTTCCTTACCCCACCTTCAAAAGGCCTCTCTCATCTAACCCTTCCTTTCCATTTCCACTAACCACTCCAGTCTGGACCTTCATATCCTTATACTTCGATAGTTTCCTAACTAGTTCTTCTGGTTTCTTCCCTTCAAATCCATATGGTATATTATAACCACATTTATCTTCCTCAACCATCACTTGCACTGTGTTGCTTAACTTCCTGATAAATTACTTTCTAATACCTATGCATTTATTAATAGGTCCAGGCCCCTTAGTTGGTATATTTAAGGCCATTCACTGTCTGAGTCTAATTTCCCCCTGTAAGATCATCTCCCAGTACTCCTATAAATGAATGCCAGCCAAATGGAACTTCTCATTATCTCCCAGTAAATATTTTTATCTCTTCATGCTCTCTCTCCCTGCTCTCCTTTTCTTCGTCACACCCAGTCCTTTTGAAATCTTCCTTTACCACCCTAGCTTCCAATTATCTCTTTCTTCTGTGAATTCCTACTAATTTGGCATATGCTTCTCTGTGTCATTATTCATTTGGTGTTCTCTCTCTCTTCCCCTTTTTCCCTTCTCCTCTCCCTCCCCCTCTCCCCCTAGGCACATACACACACCACATACACACACATATATTTCTTCTCCTTGAATAGGTTGCAGGCTTCTTGAGGATAGGGACTATGCCTTGCGTATCTTTGACTTCCATCAGTACCTAGCACAGTGCCTTCTGTATAAGTAGGTATTTAGTAGTAAATGTTTTTGGAATGAATGGTAAAGGGCAATGAATATTTGGAGAATTATCTTTAAACAAATGGGGTCACTAATGGTAGATAAGAAATATATTTTGAGACACTGTCTCTTCTACTTTCTGTATATATTCTTACATCTACTCCAGGGTAAACAGCTGTGTGAAGAGTGATGAGCATGCCCTGGAGGAGCTGGAAACAGAAGGGGAGAGGCAGCTGAAAAGCCTCCTTCAGCATCAACTTGATACCTCTGTCTCCATTGAAGAGTATGTATTGATTTTACAGATAGAGAGTATCATAGACCCTCACCTCCAGGTGACAGATCCCTCTTAAAGCCTGGATGGAATGATCCTCTCCCACCACCCCCTTCTTTGGCAAATTTCTACTTATTAGGTAGGGTTTTGTTTCTGTGTCACTTCCTCTAGGAAGCTTCCTTTTTTTTTTTTTTTGAGACAGAGTCTCACTCTCTTGCCTGGGGCGAGTGCCGTGGCGTCAGCCTAGCTCACAGCAACCTCAAACTCCTGGGCTC
>RJWJ010033169.1:0-18076 GCA_004363605.1 Indri indri
TCACATAATTTTCATTGCACTAGGAAACCTGATTTTAAAATAATCTAAAATTAAATTATTTTGATATAAACATAATTTCCCTGAGATTTAGATTTTAGTACAGTTAAAATTTCCCTAAGATTTAGATTTTAATACAGTTTTCTTTTAGGGCAGCCTAGACTTCCATCCTTATAAAAGGTAGTTTGATTAGTTGATAACAATATAGAAGAACACGAATATGTTTTAAAAGCTGCTTTAATATCCCATAATACAAGAGAAAACGAATGAGCATATGGAAAACAATTCTTTTCTTGGTCTACTTAACTTTAGAATATTGTATTTTGACACACAGGACCACTATTCACGGGATCAAAATTTATTTCAATTTATAACTTATTAGTAACAACAATATATTCAGTTTTATATTTTCATGTGAAAATCTCAACTGCAACTTAAGTGTGAGTGTCATATCCTGCAATTTCTCAGATACTTAGAAGTGGTAGATGAAAATCATATATTTTTTTCTGTTTACTTGAAGATATTTAACACCAGAAAAAAAGATTAAAAAAAATAAACACTCTCCATATGTATTAATACATTTTTATGAGAAAAAAAAAGAATAAGAACTGCCATAGTGCTATTTGTAGCTCTTTCCAAATTTAATTTTATGATGTTTTATGAAATTTTTGCAGTCCTACCTAAGGTAACAGCTGTGAGGCCTGAAATAAACAAAATCCAAATGGATTTTAAAAGAAACTCAAGATTTGAAGATAAGCAGAAACTGAAGCAACTAAACATTTATCTCCTCAATTTCCTTGGTGTTCATATTGGAAATTAGCCTCGTTGTCTCCAGTCTACAAGACATCTTCCAAGGAAGTTGCTAAATTAGTGTGATTGGACCTCTGGCTTTGAGGAGGTCTCCAAAGAGGACATTGAGAGACCTACTATGCTTGAACTACTGTAGATTACATGATTTAATAGCATTATCTCATTTGCTCTGAACAACTACTATATATATTAGATATGATTATCTCCATTTTATAGAAGAGATACTGGAGAAGTTAATGACTTAACTCAACATAACATACCTCTTAATCAGCAGAGGCGGATTTAAAATCTGAATCCACCTCCAAAATTCACAAAGCTACAGTATCTCCACCAGCCCTAGCCTAGTAAGTGTGATTTGTGCTTAATAAGAAATCATACCTATTTAAATGAACACTATGCTTAATACCACCTAATTGAAGCAGAGTTCCTAACTGTGTGGTCTGAACTTCCTAATTGGGTTACAGTAATCAAACAATTAAAGACAAAAGTTTGGACTCATAAGTCGGATGAGACAGGTAAACTAGAATGACTCACTCATGGTTTTGCACAGCCACCAGCAGAGCACAGTGACCAGAGCAGAGCACTGCATGTCTGTGGGCTAGGGAGTGCTTTTCAGAATCTACCTAGTGTGTTTAAGGAAAGAAACTTAGGAAATAAATCATGAACTGTTAACTATTAATAGTAGATAGGCTATTTCACAAAATAATTCATACTTCCCATCACTGATTCATTATAAGTAGAATAATTCACAATGAAACCTGCATAGATTCCAAAATGTTACACCTATATTACAGCAGGCTTTGACCATGACTTCCTTATGTGATACAGTTCACCAAGCACGTGTATGGTGATTCTTACTCAACATTGATTTGACAGATCTACCCTATGAAATGTACTTAGGTGATTACCAGCATGCTACTTTTTAAAAGAAAACTGACTTTAAATCGAATGATCACAGATATGGTGAGTTATACCAGAAAACCAATTAGAATTCAATGACATTAGGTTATTATGAAAGCCATGTGTCAAAAGCATCTTTTGGAATACAGGAAAATGGATTAGAAATTTCACTTCTAATTGAATATTGCTCACACATTCATTGGTAGAAAATTATAACTGCTAAGAACCAACAATATGATTAAGAGGAGACTCTTTGACCTAGAATGACAGGGTGAGGTATTTGTGTTTAGACTTGTAGAATGCTTTGTAGCTTGGGACCAAACAAATTCTCATTATTAGCACTTCGGTTTCTTCAACTTCTTCTCTTTTTCTTGCCCCATCAATCTTACTAGGTTTGTTTCTCTCCTGTTCCATTCAAAGATCTTTGCTCTAATAAAAAGCAAAATTTAAGAAGTTTTCTCATTCTGGATATACTTTTTACTGCTCAAAGTACAGCACAGAGAATTAAGTTTTCGAAAACCAAGTGATAAAAAAGAAAGAAAAAGAGATTAAAGAACATGAAAGTGCTACAGAGATAGACTCAATAAAAAATATGTAGTGGATTTTTTTAACTCTGAATTTTCTTCTTTTAAGGACAACCATGTTCTTTTAAAAACATGTTAATCTTAAGTCACTTTTTCTATTTGTATCAATTCTCCATTAAGTTATGTATATATATTTTAAAACAGCTTCAGAAAAATACATTTTATGTTTTATTTCTTTCTATAAAATATAGATAGAACACTTCTTCTAAAGATATTGTTCTCCTAGTACACAGGATATGAAATTTTCCCAGAAAAGTACAAAAAACAAAGGAAAGATCATGGGCTGATAATGGGACTAAGGAGAAAAATTTGGACAAAGGGACAAGAGTACAATGCATCTTCCTTCTCTTTAGACAAAAATAATATGAATGGCAAAAGAACATGTAAAAATGAGCAAACCCTCAATATCCACGAATGATCCAGGCAAGTGTGGATAATAATTGGATCTTCTTTCTCTCCCAACACCCCTTAGTCAAAACCTACGAAGTTCTGTGTAAGTCCAGCCTTATAACAAAAGGGCTTATTAAGATTGCATGCCTTTAAGGTAACACCTACCAATAATATATTACACTTGGTATTCAAATGTAAAGCAAGCTTAAGTAAACCTATCTATTGATCTCCCTTCTAATTCTTCATCTTAATCTCCTTCACAATCAAATCTGTGAAATAAAATTATAAGGCCTATTAAAAATAATATTGGCACTTGTGTTTGTCATTGCAAAACTTGCCTAGGACATTCTAAATTGAAATATCCAGTTCATCTATGGGCAATGCAAATTTGTTTATATTTTGCTCCTCTTTAACCACCTTAATAGGAGTTTCAAATATTGGGGATTAATTATGTAAATTATGATTCACCTCCGCAAGATGTAGTATGCAAGAATAAAGAATATCTAACGATATGAGAAAGCCGTTATCTTATTTTTCTAAACAAAAAAAGCAAGTTGAATAATTTTATATTCAGTATGTACCAATTTTGTGAAACTATACAGATACATTAAAAGACCAGAAGATCATATACCAAAATATTAATAACGATTTTTTCTAAATGATGGATATATAGATGTCTCATATTATTGATTTATATTTCCTTTGGTTTCAATCAAAGCAGTTGAATTGCTTTCTTCTGAAAATGTACTATACTTTTGTTTTGGTGTGCTTTCTATGTAAATCCTAACCTCTATGAATAGCCATTCAAATTTTGTTGCCATCATAATTTATTTTTCTGAATATACCAGGTAATGTGAACAATCTCTCCCCAGAATTCTTGAAACCACATGTAAGTCCCTTGAGGGCAGGATCTATATTTTATAACATTTTGCATCTCCCATAGCAACTATATTAGCAGAGAAAAGTGATTTGATAAATTAAAACCTATAATATTAAAAAGATAATCTGCAGGATGCAACCAGATTTGCATGCACACCCCCCCCCCAACACACACACTTTTTTTTTTTTTTAAGAGGAGGTTGGCTTTTAAATTTATTTCACCCTACTTATTTCACCCAATCATGATGAAGTCAAGTTATAGCCTCTCAACTGAACAGAGTCCTGAGAACCCTCCACACTGTGCTGAATCTCCTCCGTAAGAGTCTCTTTGCATCCAGCTGGGTTTGGATATCTCTAGCCACAGAGAAATCATTTAACATATGGGGCTCATTCCATTGCTACATATGTTCTAAATACTGAAACATTGTTTTAATGCTTAGGCATAACACATAGACACTTAAATGTTAAAAAAATCTAGTACCATCCACTAGGTAAAGACATTTTTAATGTTTCAATAAGTATAAAGTCTGAGCTGTAAATTATAATAAAATTTTAAGTTAAAAAAATGAAGCACATAGAATTTTCTGGGTTTTTCATGTTGATTGTTTTCCTTATTTCCATATTTATCTTAATTATTTAAGGTGTATTTAAAATGTGATACGATTATGGAAAATACAAAATGAAAACAATGAGTGCTACTATTATATATTTATCAACATTTATGTAATTCAGCCGGTGGTTCCCAAACCTTTTTGCACCAGGGACTGCTTTCATGGAAGACAAGTTTTCCAAGGACAAAGGGGCAGTGGGAAGCGGTCTGGAGCTCAGGTGGTGATACTCAACCAATTCCTAACAGGTCATAGACCATTACTGGGCCGTGGCCTGGGAGCTGGGGACAGCAGAATTTTAATCCATCACTTGAATATTATTTTTATATCTTGATCTTTTAAGGATTAAGCTTACATGGATAAAGACAAAGGTTACAATTTTATTATGATAAACTATATAAAAAATAAATATATTATGGCAGGGAAAAGCAAACTTTTTTGGTAAAGGGCCAGATAGTAAATAGTTCCTGCTTTGGGGACCATATGGTCCCCTATTGCAACTATTTGACTCTGTCATTTTAGGGCAGAAATATCCATAGACAATATACAAGTGAACGGGTGTGGCTGTGTAGCTGAATTCCAATAAAACGTTATTTATAAAAAAAAAGCAAGATTTGGTTTGGGCCTGATATGGCCATAGTTTGCTGACCCCTGTATAATTGGGAATCACTCATGCCACTGTCCTGATGAACTGCATAATTTAGATCATTATCCCATCAGTGGGGCAATGCAGGTCAGTGTTTATTCAATTGAATATGTATTTATTAAGCCCATCATGTGAGCATAGTGTTGTAAACGATCAGGCTTTATTACAGTATAATTTAAACATTGTCTAAGAAAACAGATATAGGATTATGCAACAGATTTGAACCAGCCAGACAGAGAAACCAAGTAACCAAGTTATACAGTGCAAAGTATCTAATTACCATATATGTACATGCATGTGTGTGCATACTTGTACCAGTAACAATATCTTTGCTTTCCTCTCTTAGTGAGATGTAGTTAAAATATTTAAATGGATTTCTTGAGAGTAGAAGACATACCAAGTTATTTCATTCCCTCATTCTTAAATTTTTCAGAAGATATAACAGTAGTAATTGCTAAATGACCTACTGTGGGTAATCCTGGATTTGACCAAAAAAAAATGATCTCCCAACATTTTTCCAAAGCATAGCTTAGAGGAGGGTGAACATCGAATTAAAATCTGATAGTAGACACACTTTCCGTGATCCTTTAAAAACTTTGCAATGGTGCTTTAGCAGATCTTTGATTCAGTTAATAGGTTTGACACACAAAAGCTATTCCCCAGCAGTAATGAAAGATTTATTAAATTCTAATAATATTCAAGATATATATTTTGGAATCCTTGCATATAATTACAGTTTTTTTTAAAAGGATTGACAATGAAAATTGAGGATGAAAAAAAAATTTCCAGCCTAATTTTTTAATTATCAAGTTTGCAAAGGGAAGCCCCCTACTTCTCTGCCCAAGCTTTTCAATACATTAGCCAACTTGACCATTTGAAACACACATTCCACCTTTTCCTGTAATACAACATGCATTTTTACAGAGAGTGTTAGAATGGGAATGGTTGTGGCTCTTCATGTGCTCCAAATCTACAAATCTGGACTTTTGGCTACAAATGATAAATAAGTGTATGTAAATACTTACATAATATTTCACTATAATGACACAGGAAAAAATATATTACC
The DNA here is from genome assembly GCA_004363605.1 of Indri indri. Classification (NCBI taxonomy): domain Eukaryota; kingdom Metazoa; phylum Chordata; class Mammalia; order Primates; family Indriidae; genus Indri; species Indri indri. The sequence continues at coordinate 5,881 of RJWJ010033169.1, forward strand.
TCAGTTTACTTAATTCACAAGTAAATATAACTTCAGCCATGGCTGGGTTTAGGGGATTAAACAATATCATCACCCAGCTTTTATTAATGTCTTGGTTAATGTCTTCCTTTATGTTGGATTAATTTCAACATTCTGAGTGATGGGAAGACAGCTAGCCACAGTCTATCAAATTAGCAGGAAGATCTCATGTTTCACTATTAATAGTTATGGAAAAGTTCCCATAATCTATCCTGTTGGCTGTGAGGACCACATGCTCATCCCTGACTAACCACTATGACCATGTTGATGTCATGTTCAGATTTCCTGGGCTTACTCCAAGAGTCAAAGGTGGAGCCCCATGTACCAGAGAAATGCATTTATTGTGGATATGGAGAGGTAGGAACACTCATACCCTGCTGGTGGGACTGCAAACTAGTGCAACCTCTGTGGAAAGCAATATGGAGATACCTTACAGAGATACAAGTAGAACTACCATATGATCCAGCAATCCCATTACTGGGCATCTACCCAAAAGAACAAAAGTCGCTCTATGAAAAAGACACCTGCACTTGCGTGCTCATAGCAGCACAATTCACAATTGCAAAGATGTGGAAACAACCCAAGTGTCCATCAATACATGAATGGATTAATAAACTGTGGTATATGTATACCATGGAGTACTATCCAGCTTTAAGAAACAGTGGTGATATAGCACCTCTTGTATTCTCCTGGAAAGCGCTGGAACACATTCTACTAAGTGAGGTATCCCAAGAATGGAAAGACAAGCACCACATGTACTCACCATCAAATTGGTATTAGCTGATCAACATGTAAGTGCACATATAAGAATAACATTTATTGGATGTCAGGCAGGGGCAGGGGGGAGGGGGGAGGAGGGGACTGGCATATGCACAAACAATGAGTGCGATGCACACCTCCCGGGGAATGGACACACTTGAAGCTTGGACTTGGGAGGGAGGGAGGGCAAGGGCATCATACGTAACCTATTCATCTGTACCCCCACAATATGCTGAAATTAAAAAAAATAAATAAAATAAAATAAAAAAGAACAGGGGATGAATGTTTTTCTAAAGAAAAAAAAATTAAAATACCAGAAGAAGGAGCAATGTATGCTGAATGACTAAGTCCAGCAATATTGCCACATAATCCAGCATTCTCTTTGCGTAGGTGAGATGACTGATAACAGATAGTCTATATCATTGCTCAGGGCCAAAAATTGGATATGATATTGCTGATATTAGCACCCAAATCTCCCAATTGCTAGTCATTTCTCTATATTTGAGCAGCTACGGATTTTGTCTAGTTTTAATTTAAAAGAAACATCTCCCTAATTCACTGAATTTCATTCGAAGGATCATCTAAAATATGGCTGTGAGCCAACTTTCTCCATTTATATAATGTATTGATTTTCCTCTTCCATATCATTTCTAAGTAATACATGAAAAATTATAAATATGTTAAGATACAGTGTTCAAAAGTATTGAGTACTTCAAGCCCTCAAAGTCTATGAATATAACTTAGACCGTATATTAATGTATTATAGGCAAAAAGTTACATTTTTCCTGAAAATATGGAAAATAATATGTAGACTTGAATTATTGGGTTCTTTATGTAGTATTTAATTGAGCCAAATATATGATTTCAGGGAATACATGATAGAATTAAACTATGTCAGTTGTCACGGTTTAGCAAAAAGAGTTAGGGGATGGAGGAAAAATTGACACTTCCTGAATAAAATGTGACAGGTAGTATATTAACTGTACTCCCTGTGTCTATCTACCTATATAATATGTATATATTATCTTATTAGTATGTAATATTACTCACCACATAAGTTTGTTTTGTGGATTAAATGAGACAAAAAGATGTGATGGAAATTTATTAGTATCATTTTCATTATTTACTTGCTGGATGATGCGATTTAGCTGTATACAGTCATGCAAAATCAGCCAATTAATATATAACAGAGCCTTTATTTAACCTGTCATTTTTCTCCAATGCCCATGTTTTCTCCAGTAGGCCATGTTAACTCCCACTAAGACCTAAGTCCTGAAAAGTCTCTATTAAATGATTGTGCTTTTAGTAGGCAGGAGGGGTAATAATAATAAAAATGATAAGCTAGAGTATTAAATTTAAAATTTTATAGAGTACTTATAAATAATAAAAAATAAAACAATACTCTTTCCTTGTTTGCAAAATTACAAATAGCATAAACTAAGACGGATGGAGGGATGGAGGGATGGAAAGACAGACAGATAGATAGATCCCTTGATGAGTATGCTTTCCTGTCTTCCAGAAGAAAAAGTAGATAGATTTTCTAGTCATGATGTTCCTTAGCAACAGCAGCCACAGGAAAATTATAGCACACATTCCCTCTAATCATATATCTATCTATGGAATGATTCACCCGAATGCTTCAAGCAGAGCAATCATTGCTCAGCACATCTCTACTCATTTAACTTCTGCTCAAAACTCTCAAGTGGCTCCCCAATAATTCCAAAATAAAAGTCAAATCAGATTTGCCTGTCTTTCAAACCCCTCAATAATTCACCTCTCAGCCACTTTTATTTTTTAAAGACAGGTTATTTAGGTAGAATTTATGTAAAATAAAATTTATTCTTTTTGTTGTGTAGTTCCATGAGTTTGACTAATGTATATGGTCATGTAACTGCCACTACAGTCGATATATGTTTAAGTCTCTAAGAAACCACCAAACTGTTTTCCAAAATTTTTACCATTATATTAAGACATTTCCACTAGCAAGGTGTGACATTTCCAGTTGGTCCATATCTTCACCAGAACTTGGTATTGCAAGGCTTTTTTTTTTTTCTTTTGCCTCTCTAAGAAGTGTGTACTGGTATCCTGCTGATAGCACTGTGATTGTAATTTGCATTTCTCATATGACATTGAGGATCTTTTCATGTGCTTATTGTATTATATAGTCAGTTCAAATATTTTGCCAAATTTTTAACTGGGTCATTTTTGTTCTTTATTATTGAGTTTTAAAAGTTCTTTACATAGTCCTGATAGAAATCTTCTACTAAGTATGCATTTTTCAAATATTTGTTCTTCTTTGGCTTGTCCTTTATTTTCTTAACAATGTCTTTAAGGAGTAAAACTTGGGCTGGGCATGGTGGCTTGTACCCGTAGCCCCAGCTACTTGGCAGGCTGAGGCAGGAGGCTCGCTTAAGCCCAAGTGTTCCATCTTACAGTGAGCTATGTTTGCTCCACTGCACTCCTGCCTTCTGGGTGACAGACCTAGACCTTGACTCTTTAAAAAAAAAAAGTGAAAGTTTTAAATTTTGATAAATATAAATTTATCCAAAATTTTCTTTTACAAATTATAATTTTTCTGTCATATTTATGAATTCTTTGCCAAACACAAGGTCACAGAATTTTTTCTGTATTTTTTCTGGAAGTTACAAACTTTTTGGTTTTACATTTAGCTATAAATTCATTTTGACTTAATTTTTGTGTATGCTGTGAGGTATGGATCAAATTCCTTTCTTTTTCATTCTTTCTTTGCTTTTCTTGCATATGGAAGAACATTTGTTTCACCGCAACTTATTGACAACTGTCCTTTCTCCACTGATTTGCCTTTGCATTTTTGTCAAATTGATCATACGTAAGTGAGTCTATTACTGGGCTTTTTATTCAGTATCACTAATATTTGTGTCTGTCCTTTTGCTGAAACTATGCTGTCTTGATTACCATTGCTTTTTAATAAATCTTGAAATCATTTAATGTGAGTCTTCTACCTTCATTCTTTTTTTAAAAAAAGTGTTTATTCTACTCTAGTTAAATGTGCAACATCTATCAACATAGCTTTGAATTACATGATGCAAAATCTGATAGAATAAAAAGGAGAAATGGACAAGTACACAATCATTCTTGGGAACTTCAGCACTCTCTTCTTAATAATGTATAGAACAGACAGAAAATCAGCAAAGATGTAGAAAACTTAAGCAACACTATCAATCAACTTGACCAAATTGACATTTATAGAACATTCCAGCAAACAAAAGCAACACACATACCCTTCAATTCCATATGGAATGTTCATCAAGTCTGGGGCAAGGCTGGTTTAATTTTTTTTTAAAAAAATCATTCAATGTAATTTAAAAATCAGCAGACTAAGCAAGAAAAATATAACCATATCAGTAAGTAAGGAAAATGCATTTGACAAAATCAACATTCATTCATGATTTAAAAAGTCTCAGCAAACTAAGAATAGAAGGTGAGTTCCTCAATACGAAAAAAATATCTATAAAAAACTGTACAGCTGACATTATACTTAATGAGGAAATACTGAATGCTTTTTTTCTATTAGAGAGAATAAGTCATCGAAGTACACTCACACTACTCCTGTTCAATATTATACTGCTACCAGTCCTAGCAAGTACAGCAAGGCAAGAAAAAGATTTTTAAAAGGCCTAAATCAAAAAGAAAGAAATAAAAATATCCCTGTTGACGGGTAAGGTGATTGCTTATGTAGAAAAATCCTGACAAATCTACAAAAACTTAGAGTTAGTAGGTTTGTAGCATACAGAGTTGACAGAGAAAATCATTTTCTATACACTAGCAATGAACAATTGAAACCCAAAATACTAAAATCAATTATCATAGCCCTACAAAAGTGACGTAAAAAATATAAATATAAGAAAAGATGTATAGGATCTATATGATTAAAATGACATAATTCTGATAAAAAAATTGAAGATGACCTAAATGAATGGAGAGATACACCATGTTTATGGATTGGAAGGCTCTCTATAGTTGATGCAATTTCTAAAAAATTAATTCCCAGATTTAATGCAATTCCAATTAAAATCCCAGCAGCATTCTTTTTAGATATAGGCAATCTGATTATAAAACTTACATGGAAAGTAAAAAGCACTAGAATAGGCAAAACGATTTGGATAAGGAACAAAGTTGAAGGACGCGTACCAACTAAGATTAAGACACACAAAAATTAATTTAAGAAAAGTTAGATACATTTACCAATTGAACAAAAAAGAGATTCAAAAATAACCTATACAAATATGATCAATTGATTTTTGACAACGGTGTGAAGTCAATTCAATGGAGGAAGTAGTCTTTTCAAGATTTAATGCTCGAATAATAGAATATGTGTATGCAAAATTGTAAATCTTGATCTATAGCCCCACTTTATCTAAAAATATACTTAAAATGGATCATAGATCTAAATGCAAAACATAAAAGTAAAAAAAAAAAATCTCTTAGAAGAAAACGTAGAAGAAACTCCTTGAATGGTCCATGAAAGAAAATGATAAATTGGATTTCATCAAAATTAAAAACATTTGCTCTGCTATCATAAGGAGAATGACAAAACAAGCCACAGACCTTGAGAGGACATTTTGAAGTGACATATCTTGTATACAAATTTATGAAGAAATCTCAAATTTTAACAATAAGGAAACACAGTAAAAATGTGCAGGATATTTGAACAGACATTATACCAAAGATGATATATGGATGACAGTGAATCACATGTAAATCATATATAATCACATGTAATCACAGCATTATTCATTATCGAAATGCAAATTGAAACCACTATGCACACGTGTTAGAATGGCCAAACTCCAAAAACAAAGTGACAAGACCAAAGGTGGGTGAGTATGTCAAACAAGCAGAACTCTCATATGTTACTGGTAGGACTATAAATGGTATAGCCACTCTGAGAAAGTTTGGTGATTTTGTACAATGTTAAACATAGACTTACTCTACGACCCATTAGTCCCACTTATGTTTGCACAAAAACCTGTACACAAACGTTTGTAGCAGCTTTGTTCGTAATCACTCTAAACTGGAAACCACCCAAATGTCCTTCTAAGAATGACTGGATCAACGATCCATACAATGAAACACTTTGCAAGAAAAAGGAACAAACTGTTGCTACACACAATTTGGGTGAATCTCAAATGCTAAGTGAAAGGGGCCTATCTCTGAAGTATTAATAACATACTGCATGTTTCTGTTTATGTGACATTCTGAAAAAGGTAAAACTATCAAGAACAGAAAACAGATTCATTGTTGCCAGTGGTTAGGCTCCTAGGGGAGTGTCTCCCTGAAAATGGTAGTATCCAAAAATTTCGTAGGGTGTTGGAATTGTTCTCTATCCTGCTAGTGGGAGTGGTTACAAGAACCTATGCATGTGTTAAAACTCTTAAACCTAGATACCATCAGAAAGTAAGTTTTACTTTATGTAAATGTAAACATAATAATAATAAATGATTAAAACAACCTCTGACATTAAGGTCGTTTAATAAAAAAAAACATCTAATATGGGAAATATTAGGAAAGTTTAATGTTCTGATCCTGAAATGCTTAGTAATTCCATTGTCTTCAATATGAATAAGTTCTTCAAAAAAAACGTGGGATGTTATAACCAAACTTTCAGTTTCTCCAGGAGAAGATGTTCCTATCTTTCTCTAATCAGAGGTCACTGAAGTGAATGAATGTCTCTATCTTTAAAATTTTCTTCTTTTAATTAAATGTCTGTGACTTTTACTATGTACTCACAGAAAAATGTATCAAGTTTTATTTAAGATTAGATTGATTTTATTAGCTATCATGACTCAGTTTACCTGGATGCATCTCTTAAAAATACATATATGACTTTATATATAACAAAAGAAAGCAAATACAAGTAACTTTATAAATTGTGCCAAACTTCCTCCTTATGTAATAGACTGTTTTCAGCCATTCAACACCGCTGCATCTAAAGGAAGACATCTAGATGAGTAATTTCTACGCAGAGCTTCAGTTGTGCAATTTTTCCTCAAATGACAATTAACTACTAGAGAATTGTCACTCTTGGATATTCATAAATTTCTTTTACTTTAATATTAGAATCTTCCCATATGATTTTGGTTGCTCTGGAGGTCTTGGATTCTTAATTACCTAAGTATCTCTAAACATGTGAGGCATCAATTGTTGCTGGTAAATGAGGGAGAAGTTTTTTGTTGTTGCTCAGAGTTATTGCTCTCTGTGGATTCTCTGCTAATATTATAATCTTCTTTGATTTAAGAAAAAATAATCTGGATGGCTGAGAGTTGAATTTTTCCATGAAGGAGAGTTAATACGCTAAGTCTGTTTTCCATAGATTGATGACAAATTTTACGCCTTCGTTACATCCTAAGATTAGTCAGAATAACTACCTCCAAAGCTCTGGCCTATTTTCTTTGTTGCTAAAATGAAAATAGATCAGAAACACCATTCTGAGGTCTCTAGATTTAGGATTCAATAATTAATTCTCAGGAAGTAGTAGGTGAGTAAATGGAGGTATAATCTAAGACATCATATTTCTTGTGAAAACATTAACATCTGAGACTTCATGTTTCTTTTTTCTTCCCATATGCATCCTTGCCAATACTTACACACTATGGATGTGGTTTTTAAAATCCCTATTTATCAGTGCCAGCAATAAGAATGATTCGGAATCCAGAATATAAAATACTACTCTGTCCTGTCTAGTTAAAATAGGGAAATATAAATAATATTTACTCATATATGTTATTTGATAATCTTTTAATTTCTAATTGCACGTTTCTGTTTTCAATATTAGACATACGTATAAAGTTCTGCCTGAGTAATTTGAGACAGATACCCTGTGGCACAGGTCCTTACTGCTAGGTGCTGACTTTAGAGTTTGCACTAAATACTTCTATCCAGTTTATTTCAACAAATATTTATTGAATATCCACTGTGGACCAGGCACCATGCTATCATATGGAAACATGAAGACAACTAGGAAAATCCCTATTCTGAAGGAGCTCATAATTTCAAAGCAGAGATGCCTCTATTGTGATACTTAAAATAATGCAAAGCAGATCATGTTCCAAATGCACTAAATGAGACTAAGGCATGGAGAGTATTTAAAGGAGAAGAACTCTGAATCTAGATGGGGAGATAAATGAAGATTTCAGGGAGGAGCTAATATTGGAGAGGAGCCATTGAAGGTGAGTCAAACCCTGGTGGGTGAGAATGCAAAATAAAAGAGACGGTAGCAGTGAGTACTTCAGTTTAATTGAAGCATAGATTGCAGTTGTGGGACTAGGAAGTGGTAAGACACTCGGTAAATTGGAAAGCCTGCACCTTAAATACCAAGTTTAGTTTTGTGTTCTATTAATATAAGAAAATTGTTGACTAAAGACTTTGGAAAGACTTAAGATACATTTTCAGGAAAAAATACACTCATATAGATATTCACACACACACATATAAGCATATTTATATAAAATATACATATATACATATATTTAATATTTACATACATATAGAGTGCTGTTAATTTAAGCAAGAAGAACCTACTTGAACTGTAGTAGGTAAGTTTGGAGAAATCTGTTCTTTGAATCATCAGTTACAATATAAATACAAAATTTATTTATGGCAAAAGTAGTCATTAATGTACTACTTGGAACATTCAAGTAAATATAGGATAATTAAAATCTCAATGTTACATCCTATTATATAGCATAATGTATGTAAATGTACAGTATATAGTATCCTTGCAGGCTGAAAATATAAGTGCCTACCTTTTTAAAAGTTGGCTAGGGTACTAGAAAGAGAATTTGTGCCAGTTAGACTGATAAGGTGAAAAACATTGCTACCTGTTGTTTTCATATCAAATGTCATTATCTTTTTTAGAACAAACATGACAGTGGCTATTTGATGCCCTCACACTTAACATACCTTTCTGGGTAGAAGCAGTGATTTTATGGTAACATCTAGTTCAGTGAGGAAAAACATTTCTCTAAACTTCACTTTGGTGGACCTTGAATTTCCCGGAGTTATTGACTAAAAAAAAAGTCACCAGGACCTTCTCATCTTACTTCACAAATTGCTAATGTCAACTTATAGTGGCCCATTTGCAACTGATTTGGTCTGTGGATTACACATCCGTAGAATGACCATATAGTTTCCTACTAACATTTTGTAGTTTAGGCATTTATAATAATTCCCGGTGTTTAACAATGATTATAACAATTTTCATACAATACAGATATCTATAAAATATTCTGCATCTTTCCAGATTATATTCCATCACAAATTAAACATGCTCGTTGTTTATCTTCAGTTGGAACAATGGACAAATCTAAAGTAAAAGGCAATGGGGGAAGGGAAAGACCCTAAAAATAAATGTTTTTGTTTGTAAGAAATGATATTGATCCATGTCCAAAGAAAGAGAGGTGGGAATAGACTAAACAATTCTCAAATACTTAGCCTCCAGATACATTATTCAATATTCATTTTTACAAAATCATTCAATTCAAATGGATAAATGTTATGAGGAACCAGCATGAGTATGTGTATAAGGCATAGTCTCATATGTTCAAGAATTTCTGGTCAAATAGATTATTATAATAAAATATAAGTACCACTTATTTATTTAAAAAGCGTTTATTGAGAGTATACTATGCACTAGACATAATGATGCAACTTTCGTTCTAAAGATTGTGTGAAAATAATCACGTGAAATTTCATATGAAGAGAGAATAAGTCTGTCTAGAGAAGGATTTGGAAAGCTATACAGAGAATGGATGTTTGAGCTGGAGTTTTAAGATTGAGTAGAAGAAGCTTTTCCAAGTAGGAATGGGGACAAGACATGATAGAGTGGGGCGGGGAAAGATAAGCAAAAATAGCAGGAAGCATAAATGCATATCCCATTTGTTTTTGGCTGAATTGTGTCTCTCTCCCCAATATGTTTAAGTCCTAACCCCAGTACCTGTGAATGGGACCTTATTTGGCACTAGAATCCCTGCAGATGTAATTAAGATGTAAGTTAAGACAGGGTCATACTGGAGCCCCTTAACTCAATACGGCTAATGTCCTTGTACGAAAAGGAAAAAACACACAGAAAGAGAGACACACACACGGAGGAGAAAAATATGACAGAAGAGAGACACACACAGAGGGAAGACAGCCATGTGACTACGGAGGTAGACACTGGAATGATGCAACTGCAAGTCAAGGAATGTCCAAGATCTCTGGAAACCACCAGAAGCTAGGAAAGGGTCATGAAACAGATTTTTCCTCAGAACCCCCAAGAAGCAACCAACCCTACTGATAACCTAGATGTCAGACTTTGAGCCTCCAAACTGTGAGAGAATAAATTTCTGTTGTTTAAACACCCAGTTTGTGGTAATTTGCTAGAGCAGCCCCGGGAAACTAATACACCATGCTTAAGAGATGATGTTTTAGAGTTGTCAAAAGAAAGAACACTTAGTAATGAAAACACATGGAGAGAAATGATGAGAAGGAAAGACAAAGTCTAATATAATAAAAACAGCCATGTGTAAGCTAAGAAGTGAAGTTCTTTGCATATTTTAATACAGAGAGATTTTATTCAAGGCAGTTTCATTCTTATATTCATGTATTAAAGAGAGCATGAGTTGCACAAAAGATGATAATTGTGAAGGGTGAAAGGTTATAACTATGTAGGCCAGAGATAAGACTATTTCAATTTTCTAGTTTAAGGATTATGATGGTTTATGCTATGTCTTATTAGAACATGCAATGCCCTCTATAGATGAACATGCTAATTAGATAAGGTAACATTATCTAATTAAAGAAAATTCCAGGGACACATATGGGTTGGTAAATATTTTGCGTTTTTTGTTTTTTTTTTTTGAAATAGAGTCTCACTGCATTGCCTGGGCTAGAGTGCCATGGCGTCAGCCTAGCTCACAGCAACCTCAAACTCCTGGGCTTAAGGGATCCTTCTGCCTCAGCCTCCCGAGTAGCTGGGATTACAGGCATGCGCCACCATGCCCGGCTAATTTTTTCTATATATTTTTGGCTGTCCAAGTAATTTTTTTCTATTTTTTAGTAGAGATGGGGTCTTGCTCTTGCTCAGGCTGGTCTCGAACTCCTGAGCTCAAACGATCCGCCCGCCTCGGCCTCCCAGAGTGCTAGGATTACCGGCGTGAGCCACTGCGCCTGGCCTATTTTGCACTTTTTTGTGCAAGTACATAGTTAATTATTTTACCTATAATGTATAATAATATTAGGAACAATTGTTGCCATTTATTTGGTATAAAATGCTTGATTCAGACTCAAAGTTTCATTCTTACAGAACTGTATGTTTTGGTGTCAATATTATAATTTAATATGCATCATATTTTTATGTCCCTGGACCACTATGAAAGTATAAAATGTTTGAACTATATTTCTCTTCAATTTTGCTGTTTTTTTAACTTCAGAGAAAGTCACTCTGATTAGTGCAAATTATTGCACCATTATGAAAAAAAATGACAATAGAATCACAGTATTAGTTGTGAGCAGAGTTGTTTGGGTTATCTGAAAGATACTAGCAGGCCACCAGGCAAACGTAAAAAAGGAAACACATGTTTTGTAGCAGACATGATTCCTTTACCCGCCTTCATCCTCTTTTCTGTCCTCTTTTGCATTATTATGTTAGGATCAGTCCGTGTCAATTAAGAGATCGTCCTTGATCTCACAAGGAGAGCAGCTGCACCAAGCAAACCTACCCCCTTACTAAAAACTTCCAAAGTGTGTTTTTGTTCTTATCACTTAATTTTTGAGGTTCATAATCAAATCCCCGAGAACAAGTGCGCATAATTTAGAAGGCAGTTCAGCTCTGTGGATTTCTGCAGATGTCACAAAAACTGTCTTTGATGGATAATTTCAGAAACAAGGAAAGCACCATTAACTGGAGTAACTTGGAGAAGCACAAGTAAAAGCCACTGTTATCTTGACAGTATTTGAGTTAAGTAGAGGCTACAGGCAAAACCTGCACATCCCTGTTAACTTTATCAGTATTCAACGTAAGACATTCTTAGGGAAATGCAATGTTTGCTTTGGTTTGGTTGAAATGATTGACATGATTATGTCAGCTGCCTGACTCAGTGAACAAAATGCTATGGCATTTCAATGCAGAGAGCACATGTCGGGTAAAGGTAAACAAAATCCTTTTGCATGCCCTAGTGTTTTCAACAAATATCTAGAGAGCAGTTAGTATGGTTCTTGCTATTGCTTTCCTTTATTTAGATGGAATCAATACGATAAATGGAATAATCAAAAGAATATTCTAAAAAGAATAGCAGAAAGTTCAGTGCAAAATGTAAAATTATGAGCATATAATAGACTTATGTTTTCCATGCAGATATTAATAGATAGGTAGATGGATAGATGAATAGATAGATGGATA